>JAWWEQ010025521.1:0-26118 GCA_035583055.1 Torymus tubicola | reverse complement strand
TAACCTTTTTTATTTATATGCTAAATCGATTAACCTTTATTATTTGTTTGCTAAATCGATTAACCAAAACAAGTCAATTGTTACAATTTTATTAGACTTACACGAAAATAAATTTTTTTTCGAGATAGTTGCTCGTGCTAAATACATTTATTTTAGTATAGTGCTTTATTTAGTTTCTAGGCTAACCGTTTAATTAAGTAGATAAAGTGATATGATCGGGGCATTACATAATTCATTTATAAAATTGATGGACAAACAAAATATTGTTATTCTCGACTAACATTTGTCGCAGTTATGCTTTTCATAAACTATTATAATAAAACTAGCTAGAACAGAATGATGAGTTTACGACAGCAGCAATTAAATAGCCTTTTTGATTGATGATCAATTAGCGAAAACGCGACCAATACGTGAAAAGTAAACCCAAAGTCCCGCGTCGACGTTCTCTTTCCATTTTACAAGACTTATGTGTAGTTAAATTTTGACAGAAGTAGAATTGCTTGTGCTTAATCCGTTAGTTAAGTGCAGTACTATTCTAAGTATCTAGGCTAACAGTTTAATGTAGTAGATGAAGTGATAATATGATAGAGGCATTACATAATTCATTAATCAAATTAACGCATAAACGAAAGATGGTTCTTCTCGACTAGCACTTGTCGCAGTTATGCTTTTAATAAAGTATTATAATAAAACTAGATAGACTAAATCGATGAGTTTTTCAGACCAGCTATAAAATAGCCTTTTTCATTGATTTAGACCAAACAATTAACGAAAACGTACCCAGTAGCTGGAAAGTAGCGCTAAAGAGGCCAACAACGTTTTCTCCCTATTTTACGAGAATGAAACTAAGTTGAATTTTTTGACGAGGAAGTTGCTCGTACTAAATTGATTAGTTCAGTACAGTACTAATCTTAGTATCTAGGTTATGATTTCAATTACCTAGATAAAATAATATGATAGGATCATCGCATAATCCATTCATAAAATGGACGGATAAACGAAAGATTATTATTCTTAACTAAGATTTGTCGCAGTAATGCTTTTAATATAATATTATAATAAAAAATCAAGACTAAATCTATGAGTTTTAAAGAACAACTGTAGAATAACCTTTTTTATTAATTTAGTCTGATCATTAACGAAAACGCGACCGATACCTGAAAGGTAACGTCAACTTCCCCAATCGACGTTTTCTTCGTATTTTACGAGAATTACGTGCGGTTAAATTTTTTTAAGTGGCATTTGCTCGTGCTTAATTGGTTAGTTTAGTGCATTACTATATTTTGTATCCAGGCTATCAGTTTAATTCAGTATATGAATTGATATTTGATTGGAAAACTGTATGACTTCTATCCTCTTACAATCGATGACCAGGACAATTTTTTCCTACAGCGAGTAGTTTTCTGACTCCGAGGCCAACTTCCGTTTTAAAAATCAAACACTGACGTATGAGCAGTGTATTTATTAGATTGGAATACTGTATGACTTTTATTACTAATAGGACCTTTCAGCTCGGACTATTGTGTCAAGGGCAAGCTAATCGTCTGCTGACCGTAGCACACACAAGTCAGTAGCTCATCATAATTAACTCAATACTATCTGTAAAATCATGCGATTGGCGGAACGATATATGGTACGAGTGTGTTTAAGTATCAAAGTTTAATGATTCATTTACGCTTTAAGACACTTGTACTATAATTCGTTTGTCAATTCCATGATTTTACGGATAGTATTGAGTTAATTATGATGAGCTTAAAGATGCTTCTCCGCATGCCATAAAGAAAACGTGACCTATTTAAATATATTCAAATAAAGATGAAAATATCATAAATTAAACTAGAAAAAAACATAATTAAAAGTTATATATATTACCTATTTTAATAATAATGTTCGTAGCATATATGATATTTAAGTATGAAGTAACGACACGGTGCACTACATTTATTGTAGCCTGCCCGAGCTAAAAGCGTGCGCAGCTGTTTGCCGCTGCCTTTTCCATCTTATTAGTTTTGGATCCTTCATTTTTCCAACTCATAAATTTAGGCTTTTGTAGCTTAAGACTTGTACTTTTAAATGGTAAAATGCATTTTGAAAAAAGAAAACAATATATTTTGGGAAAAATGGCTCTGCACTTTCAACTTGAAATTCCGAAAGAAAAGCGTTTCAGATTAATAGCAATAGAACTATTAGAAACAGCAGAAAAAATCTATCCATATATGTTTTTTTTTAGAGAATCAGCATACAGTTTTGAACGAGTTGAATATAGAGCGTATTTAACGCAAAAAGTGCGCCGCCCTCGCCCGCTGCTCCGCTTCTGGCGAACGTTCCCATATACGGTATTGCTGAGTCAGTTTGTGTCGTCCTTAGCCCATTTGTATATTCGTTCGTTATAATACGTCGCTTTCCGTAAAATTTCGTTTTTTTAAAAAAATTATAAAAAAATTTTTGTATTATAAATCTAGTATTACTCCTGACAGAACTGCTAACTGATTGGCCAGTTCGAATACAATCACGATAACAGCGATTTAGAATTTATTTTTATGCACGTAAAGAAAATAATTTTTCGTAGGTCATTTTAAGAAGAGATATTTAAAGGTAATAGTGTACGCTTTCAACTGTACTGATTTCCTTGCTGTGTATGAAAAATGATTTTAAACTTAATTTTTCATACAAATAACTTTACTCATTATTCATATATTGTTATAAAATATAAGTTTTAATAAATTTTCATAGTATCCAATTCTTGTTGAGGTATTCATATTCAATGAAATTTATTAATTCATGTAAATTAAAAATAAGAATTATTGTAAGTGTATTAGTAATTTAAATAAATAACAAATAATTAAACCTTTAGGTGTAAATATGACAGATGATTTAATAGAAATTAATATTACCTTAAAATGTCTGATAGTAGGACTCATGCATTGAAGTATCTATAAATACAATCAATTTAATACTTATAAATACAGTTATAAACGGATGTAAAATATCGGTAAACGGTTAAAATTTTAAAATCATGTAAAAAAGCAGCAAAAGTCGAGAAAAGGTAACGAAGAAGATATTAATCAAAATTTCTCATGTAGTGTTTTAAATATTTTTATTTTATGTTGGAAGGGTTTCAATGTTTTGTTAGTTTAACAAATACTAACACAAATGTTGTCAGTTGTATCATTATATGAAATATTGTATTAGTTTTCAAAATCAAATGTAAATAATAATGGGTTCTTGATTTAACGTGCGTT
This sequence comes from Torymus tubicola, assembly GCA_035583055.1. Lineage (NCBI taxonomy): Eukaryota > Metazoa > Arthropoda > Insecta > Hymenoptera > Torymidae > Torymus > Torymus tubicola. Next base: position 22,876 of record JAWWEQ010025521.1, on the reverse strand, counting down.
TTTTAACGCCCCTCAACATTCACTTCAAATACAACTTGTATTATTTCATATTTTAAAATATCGCTTATATTCTGTCATCTTTACAACACTAGAAAATCACAATGTTCGTTGAGCATCAATATTTCGGTAGTACATTACGCAACAAGGGTGCAAGGTGGTCGATTGATACCCGAGTCGTCTTTGTTCCTCGAGCGAAACGAAAATTACAGTAGCGACTAAGGCGAGAGTTATCTTTCAGAGGGTGAAAAATTCACCTTTTAGATGCTAAACATGCCAGAACAAGTGAAGAACCCACTTTACGCTCTTGTTGAATAATGTACTGTTCAAATAATAGTTTAAAACAGTTATAAACAGATATTTATAATTTGGTTGCATTAATCATTTAAATGCTTTAATCACATAAATATATTTACCTATTCTAAATTACAAAGCTTTTAAGTTAAAAAAAGATATTCAAATGTCAAATTTTTAATGAATACGAATTTACGATTGAACAATCCGGTTGGAAAAACTTCGCAGAATAAATATTTTGCATAATTTAAACAGTGGTTTCACTCCTTTGGCATCTTTTGATCAAATATTCCACGATCTTTTATATCCTAAATACAAATTTAATTCGTAAATCGAAAATAATAATTTATTGATCGAGCATCAGTTTTTTCACGCATTATACATGTTTGCTTTATAAATATCTTATATTTTTTCACAATATCTTATAATTGCTGATTCCCTATCATCTACATCACAATGAAAATTACAGCGCATGTTTCACATTTAAACACTGTTTAAAGCACTTCAAACAATCGACCTTCATAAATAACCTATTCTAGCAATAAATAGAAAGCTAATCATATAAAGCTATGTATGTAATCTAAAAAAATATTTTATGTAATTATTTTTTAAGTACAATATTTAGGTTTATCGCACGTTCCACTAATTTACGAATTTCACTAATACTATACGTTTCCAGTGAAGGGGAGTTTTTCATTGCCTTTGTCAATTCATGGATTGTTGGTGCCCTCTTCTCTGTTATATTTTTTTTGAAAAGAGAATAAATAAAATTTGGAATAGTATTTCTTTGAAACGTTTCTGATGCAGAACTATTATCACTTTTAATCTTCTTCTTTTGAGTATGTATCCACGATCTAACTTGGACGACGGTTCGGGTTTTTAAAGAACGAACTGGCGTTTGAGTTATAAACTATTCAATTTCTTTTCCAGATGGCATTTCATTCATTAATATTTTTGGCTTGAACGCTTGTAAAACTGCCGCTTGTGAAACGTCATCCCATTTATTTTTCGATTTCTTCTTGTAATCAAAGTTGCTGAAAATGGCAGACATTATATAAAGAATTAATAAATAAATTCAATATTTAGTTAAATGTGATTCATATTTCAAATGTAACGTATCTATACATATTACAGTAAAAAAATAAGAATAATAGTTCGAGATTAATAAAATTTCAAGCTCAGTATCAGCAGATAAATCAGCTGCTATTTTTTGGTAGGGGCGTACTTGAAAGAAGTAACAAAACTCTGGAAACATTTTTAAATACAGATAGCGTAGAGTGAAAAATGAAATTTACCTTATTCCTTCAAAATGGTTTTTGGCCGGTAAGGTCATAGCGTCATTTTCTGAAAACATAATTTGGGATTAAACGGCATTCTAGACAATTTATTAGATTTTTAAAACAAAATTTTTCATATTTTACCATCGCCACTAATTTCTTCATTTTCTAAAATATTACGTTGTAGAATTGGAGCAGGCCTTGAAGCCATTGAATCGACATATCCATTGCCAGCATCTTCGATTTCAGGTATATTAAAATCATTATTAGGTACTTGGTAGTCTTTTTCCTCATAAATGCCTTGCGCTTTTTCGAGCAACCTAGCAACTTCAACGATATCAGTCTGCGCCAAGGGCTGTCTATAAATCTCTTTATGAATCTTCTCGGAATGACCCATAAAGTTGGCTAAATGCTCGATTTCGGTGTCAGACAAGTTTAACGAAATGCATGTAGTCGCTACATGTTTTCGTAGAAGCGTGCCGCGTAATAAATTTGGAAAACTGGCTCCGCAGTCCTTTGAGTAGGTCCTTATAGCTTCACAAGCAGATGCGTATCTATTTTCAGACTTGTCTGTACTTCGGTACGCAAAAACGTATGGATTTGTACTTGGAATATTCAAAATTTCTCTATATTTTAAAATTAAATTTATACATTCTATGAATTCAGAAGTAAGTAGAATAGCGACAGTTCGACATCGTTTTCCTCTTAAGAGTGTTCTTCCATACCGATGAACATACCCTTTGGCTTTATTGCTTAAACCATCATAAATATCAGGACACGTTTCGTTATTTATGTAATCTAATGACTCATAATGAATAATTTTTAGTCTTTCGATTTCACCAGCTCGTCTTCTATTAAACAGCTGAACAGATATAAGAGTTGTTTCAACCAATTTTTTGTAAGATATTAAATTGTATTTAGATTTATTTAGTAGGTATTTAAAGACAGATCGTCTCTCTTTATTCAAGTGATCATATAAATGCTTGATATCATTAATGGATGGCAGCTTCACCTTTTTTATGCGTTTCATTTCTGACTGAGATTCAGAAACCACATTTGTTATGTACTTATTGAACAGATGTTCATACGAATACAAAAATTCTTGAGTTTTTTGTTTTTTTTCCTCATCTTGTTTTCTATTGCACTGAATTATCCATAGCTCGCATAACTCTTTTGTGTTCATTCCAACGGCCTCAGCAGTGGCTGGGTTTGCCATTAAATGCGTCTGCTCATCATAATTTCCTAGGATTTTACACGCTGCAATAAACTGGTTGAAGTGTTCATCCGCTAAAATACTCGAAAAATCCGTTATTTCATCAGATAGTTGTTTCATTTCGAGAAGTAACCGTCCTAAGCTTCTTAGTTTTGCACGTATCATCTTATCGTGATGATCAGAGTATTGGAATTTAGTGGATAAAATGTTCCCATAATATATTATGGCTTCATCGTGCCTGACTAATTTAGATACCTCGTCGTCTGACAAATGACTTAAAATTTTAATCAACTTCTTTTCAGCGGTAATATGAACATTTCCCGAAACTTTCTTTGACATAGCTTGGACAATATGATGATGTTTAAATGATCTCTTCGTACATTTGGCAACGTGCCTATGTAGACGTCTCTTGATATACGAATCTTTGCAATTGGGACATACTGCATAGTCTTTCACGGTTTTTGATTTACCATTAACTCTTGGCCGGTGGGAGGGTATAAAGTCTTTACCAGTTTTTGCACTGATATTTTGTTGAAAGTTTGATTCCTTTCGAAAACTATTAATTATCATCAATCTTTGTTTTTGTTTCTCTGTTAGAGGTTTATTTTTTCGACGTCTCTCTGGCGTTATCTTATTCAATATTTTTACTTCGGGCAAATCTTTATGTACCTTTGTGAGGTGCTCAACAAACTTAATCACCTTTCTGTGGCATATCTTACATGTATATTTTTTTGGTCCTTCTCTACTATTAGGAACAGGACTGTTTGAGTCTTTTAAAGCTTCAGCTACCGATTTCATATTAATTGAAATGTTTAATCCAGAAGTGTTGGATTTCTCTTGTTCTTGAATAACTTCATTGGAAGAGCAAGCATCTGTTATTATATGTGCGGTATCGTCCCCCTTATTATTAGTGGTATTTTCGTCGGAAATATTAGACGCAGAAGAATTATTGTCATCATATGGTTCAAAATCCGGATCGCTATGTAAATGATCAGACTCATGCGATATATCACTATTATTAGTAGTACTAACCAAACGATCGTTTTGCTTCTCCATTAAAAAGCTGACATTATTTCCGTCGTCTACTTGTGTCGTATTTAGCAAACTACCAGGATCTGAAATTAAGTTGAATATAATTATAACAAAAATATGTAGAACGTGTGGTTTTCTACGCTGTGCGAGTCAAAGTAACTTTTTGTACGCGTGGATTATGGGAAAATATTGTACGCAATATGTGGATGAAAGAGAAGAAATGTTTTATCAATATACGAGTGATTCTCAGCAAAAATGTGCGCACTCTATCCTGTAACCTCCATGTGATATGGTTTCTTTAATTTTTTCAAAAAATACATTTTTAGAAGAATGAAACGTTAATTACTTTAGAATACTAGCTAATTTGAGCACGTTGCGTGCGCTCTTTTCTATTAATATTCAATGAAAGAGGGTTATTTACTACCACGGAGATTTCATGTAAAAATGTGCAATTTTGCTGAGAATCGCCCTGATATAAAAATGTTAAATACCTATTTGTTCTTTACTTGTATTTAGTTCTATTTGAGAAGAAGTATTCCATAATTCCTCGTCCAGTATATTTTCCTCGATGGAATCGGTGCAGATTTCATCAAAATTTTCAAATTCAAGATCATCAACTTCCACCTCTTCATCTTCAAAATTTTCATTGCAAGAATCTGAAAATGATACATTATTAAGAAAACGATATACAGCCATCATAAAATCGTGCAGCTATGCGTTATTCTAAATTTCAAGTGAAAAACATACAATATATGATACCGTAAAAATTACAATATGTATTTTTTAGAATTTTTGTGCCATTGTGAGTGGAATATTAACATAAGATTTCGTAAAAAAAATTTATATTTTTTGATTAAAAACTATCTAAACAATTAATCAATATATAATCGAGAAACTGTCTGTAGTTAAATATAAAACACTAACGAATAAATACGAACTGAATTTAGAGTGAGACCCGCTGTAAGTCAGCCTTTCAGAGATCTAGAGTTTATATATTTATCGTACACGTTCTTTAGGTAAAAGAAATGTCTCATAATTTTTAGAGATATTTTATTTACGTGCATATTTGCCGGTGGAAGTCTATTTTTTTTTAATGACCTTTTTAATTTTCGTTATTTCCGTGAGTACTCTCATACAATATCTTCGGAAACACATTTTTTTGCATTCTTTCCTTATTCGAGATTATAAATCATTCAAATTATTCTCTGAGGCGCAATTTGATTTCAAAAATTTTTTTCCATAAATTTCCCACTATGCGGCGCTTGGCTTTCCTCTAAAATACCTACATAGATACATTATAAATTTTCCTAAAAATCCCTCAAGATATTTCAACCTCAAAATTTAAAGCATACTTCAATCACTAAACTCAATTACTTCATGTAAAACAAGCTGCAAATATAAGTATCAAATGTGAAACCATAATCCTTCAAACCCAACCCAACTACTCTACGTACCGCAAGGTTTTCTAAGTAGTGTCAGACGTAGTATCCGAGTCAGATCCAGCCCGTATGTAACACTTATATTGTCAGGCGCAGACAATTCAGTCTCATCTTACATGTTCATGCAGTCATATCATTCCGTGCTAAGTCGACCCAGGTTTGGCTATAACATGACTTGATGTTTGATCACGTGACTGAGCATCATCTATCGTAAATACCTGAACCAGATCCGGTTAATCAAACGACATAACATCAGCACAAATGGTTATACCGGATATCAGGCTATCAATCGGTATAGAAGCACAAGCACCTTTATAAAAAAGCGTTACGTATCACACACCTTAATCGGCATACATTTTTTAGAAGAGATACATTTTTTACGCTTACGACGAGTTCTCGCATCTATAGAAGAAAAACTGAACCAGTACAATTCCCGTAATTATTTATACACACTTTGTATTATGTAAGCAAGATTTAAAAAATGTACATGCTCATTATTGAAAATATAAGCCTGAGAATTTACCTAGTGCGATGAATGAGGAGGCATTTACTACACGTATGGCAACTTTTCGCCTCCACAGAGAAAAAACTGGGTCTGTACATCTTCTGTAGCTATTTGTATATATATTCTTTTATGAAAACAAAATTCTGGACCTTACGTTTTTTTTTTGGATATTGCTGCTATCTTGTTTGCTTAACAGAAGTTCGTAAAAACAATTACACAAGATCTACAGACCTAATTTTTCTCTGTGGAGGCGAGAAGTTTTCATAGGCAAAAAATGCAACTCTCTGCTGAGCACACTATGCTCATTCTCGGGTATAAATTTTAAATTTTAGACCTATACGTTTTTGAAAATTTATCGAGTATCTTGCTTGCATAACCGGAAGTGTGTACAAATAATACAGTTTTCAGAAACGCTTTAAGATGTTCATTGATACTAGTCGAGGTGAGATTATATTAACGGTAAAATACAAATACGAGATAATTGCTTATAAAAAGGGCAATCAAAAACTGGCTTTTAAGCCATGAAAATTGAATTCAATGAGTATGGAGGATTAATATATTCCGTTTCGTCACCACTAGACCTTGATCCAGACGTATCTGAGCAATTATCAGACACCGAAATTCACAGAGAGGTTGACCAATATTAGAATTTAAATGACACACAAAAATTAGTTTAAAAAAATTTAATTAAGCTATACCGTAATGTCTTCTGCAAGAAGCCTGGGAAATTTACCACATACATGCATAAATTAAAATTAAAGAACGATAGATTCTACTTCATTAAACCAAACCCGATTCCTATGAACTATAGAGACAAGGTTGTCAAGAGGTCGAAAAAATGCTTAAATTAGGTATAGTAAAAGAGATTCACTAACCCGATATAAATTCATTAGCTGTCGTAATTAAAAGTGACCGATCAGTGAGACTGTATCCCCATGCACAGAAACTTAATGAAAAACTGTTGAAAGACCACGAATCACATCCGGGGATTGAAGTACTTTTCCAACGTTGCCATGATATACAATTAATGTCTACGATAAACTTAACAAGCAGTTTCTGGCAGATAGCCAAAAGTATGAAAAAAGTAAAAAATTCACAGCCTTTATAGTCGATCGTCATTTGTAAATGAGCATGTAAGTAGTGACAGCTCTGAAAAAAAGATACAAAATGTAATGAAGATGAAGAAATTACGTGAATGCTGTTGACAAGGAAGAATTCATCAAGAAGAATTAGAATTAGATAAGTAAAGCAGACTGCTGCTTAAAGCGTTTATTTATGTGAAAGTGATTTATAAACAAAATTACTTTGTAAAAAATTGTTCAGTTTCAGGGTGGATAATTGCAGCCTATAATTTATCATTATCTCTAGCTATCAACATCAAACATGGAAGGAATTCATAATGTGTATGTCAAGAGAACGAGTATTAAAGACGTTTAAGGTAAATACTTTGTGGTAAATAAAGTGTTATTGAAAAATGTGTCTGTAATAACAGTAACCATTTAATTTGTAATATTTTTACACTTTTGAACAGTCATATTGTAAGTTGTATTATTATGTACAAGAAAATAAAATATGACTTTTAGAAAAATAAGTGTAATAGTGCTAGAGAGCGTTAAAACCACTTTAAGTTTCAAAATATTTCTTAAACCTATTTTTTTCTGTATTATTTAAGTAAAAGTTAATAACTATGTGTGAGTGTGGATAGAAAATGTATATATTTGTGAGAGATTTTTTATGATAAACCGTGTATAAAGAGAGATATTTGTTATGTATTAATTTACAATAATTCATGGTTTTATCAAGCTTATACGTGTATGTGGACTAATTATAACTTATAATATTGTAACTTTTTAATATGTTAGTGCTAGATATAATGAATAACTGTAAAATATACAAGGAAAAAGAAATTTGAATGTCAGATGCAGGAATAATAACTATAACTCCGAGGGATTAAGTATTGTCCATGTATTAACAATATTATCTAATTTTTCAGAATATCCAGCTCTGCTATAAGCAAACTCTTGAGCGTTAGGTCTTAGGGCTTTGCAGATCATTTTTTTATATCAAAAGGAAGTAGTGTGCTGGATAGAAACCAAATTGAAGATCCCAAGGTAGTGCACTCTCCTGGTAAGTAGAGAAGCAAAGGAGGTGCTAATATGTTGCTTTTAATGCATATTTCTGAGGTGAAAAAAATTATGACCTAACTATAATAAAATCTATTTTTTCAGGCTTTAACATAGGTTTGCCCTCTTAAATAAACTCTACAGACTTCTTATTAACAATAAACTAAAAATATAAATAAATAAAATATGATTAATCATTAATCATGGATAAGTATTTTTGGGATTCAAAACAATTTTATGTTTAAAATTCATGAAAATTGTGAAACAAAAAGAATATTTTTTAAAATTGCAGTAAAGTATAAAATATTTTGAATAAAGTATAAGAGGATGCTTATGAACAAGAGTCGATGAAACAAAGTGATCAGTCAAGGTATGCCCATATCGATAGAAGTCAGTATCAGGATTGCTAGCATTTTTTGCTCAAGGCAATTATTCCATATTTTGTAATTAATAGCTAGATTGTACTGATTAAGGAATTTAGTTACTATTCTCATGCTGCAAAAATGTTTTTTATGTCTTAAACATCACAATCTAAATAACTGAGAAAAAGTTAAGGCTTGATGTTTTAACTAGTTGTCAATATATAGAACGTTTCAGATGAACCAATCCACACCAAAAATTAAAGACGTTGAAAATTGTTTTAATGACAGTATACCCTATCAATATGAAAATCCTGCAATAACTAAGCCATATATACATATATAAAGATGTAAGATTTTTTTAAAAATATGATTTTTTAATAATTTTGGTTAAACATCAACATTTGACATTTTTTATCTCAGAAACTTGAAACTTTTTGTATAGAATGTTATATGAGAAAAATTAGCATTTAGCAATAAAAAAATGGTATTCTTTTTAAACTTTAATTTGCAAGTATCTGATTGGTCAATATCTGGTAAAACTTTATAAACCAATATCAGCAATGCGTCAATTCAAGGACAATTTTTTTTTTAGTTTTTTTCTATATAAACTTTACAGTAAGATCTTCAAAATGAGGCAAGAACCATTTGCTGCAGGGCATATTAACAAAAGTTATATTTTTTTTAAAAGTGGAAAAATTGATAATATAGCATATAATAATCTCTCTAACCGTGTCAGATTTATGCAACTTGAGTTACTCTTCATTGATCTCACTTCACAAGATAACATTTCATTTGTATCACTTTACAAAATCAAGCGGTATTGACATTGTAATAGTAGTAGGTACTCTAACTAATTCCCATCATGTTGTTCGGTATACTACTTCATTCACTTCTCTTGATGAAAAATTCATACTTTTTAGCATTACTTTGTATTCCAATTTCCTCAATACAAAATCTTAACTAATAAGAGCCTTGCCTGTGTATTATTTATTATTATTTATGTTTTTGAGTCCACAAATCAATTTCACAAACATTTTTCCAAACATAATGAAAATTATTTACTTGTAAACATTGTCTTTTGACTTACTTGAATCCATTCCGCAACTTTTATAACTCAATAAACCATTATATTCTAATTGTATTGTGGAGAAAATTAACTTTATGTCATTGAAAATATTATCCAATAAATAACTGCATCATACACTTAATGTTCAATCTTGGCTTCGACTTACTGAGTTTGAACTAAGCAGCTTAAGTTCAAACTCAGTGAGTCGAAGCCAAGATCAAACATTATATGTATAGTATTTGTAAAGTGATACAAATTTGATGTTATCTTGTGAAGTGAGATCAATAAAGAGTAACTCCAGTTGCATAAATCTGACACGGCTAGAGAGGTTATTATGTTATATTATCAATTTTATCATATTCAAAGTACAATTTAAAATTCAGAATAACAATAACCTATTTCTTAAATTAAATTTTAAATTATAGATAAATTCTAATGAATAAAAAAATACAAAAAATATAAATTTAGAAATTAGAAATTGTAATGAAAGGCATTGACTATTTGGAACGTATTAAAAGATTTCTAGCAAAATTTCTTATTAAGTTGAAAGTTAAATAATGTTTTATTAATACTAATTATCAGATATTTGTATTTTCAACAGAAATAATACTTGATAATAACTAAAAGATTAATATATTATATTAACATTAATATCACACTGACAATATTATAAAAACTGAAAACTTACCTTGAATAAATTCATAAATTTCTTTTGCTTTTATTTTGATTTGTTTCTCCATAATTAGACTTTTCCAAAATATGTTTAATTTTTTTTTTTATTATTTATCGGCTCCAGGTTATGTCCTCATTTTTTTTTCCTTCCTCAAAGCCATGCCCTCGTTATATATGTTTAATATCTTTGCACATACTGTAAATTTGTAAGAGTCATGATAAGAGTCATGATAATCACTGCTGTGCAGTACTATGCAGTCAGGGCCCTTTCTACAATGTTCATTCTGTCTATTCCATACAACATCTCTCTGTGTCTGTCTCTGTCTTACATAAGGGAGATTGTACATAAAGGTGATGCGAATATGTGATATGGTCTGATGCGGCGCTTTGCAATGCCCGTGCTGTTGATGCTTTGGCCACTTAAAGAAGTACGTCGTTGATTGGCCGATATTTAAAGACCGAACAATCAGGAACGTAGTTCTATAAGTAACCAAAGCACCAACAGCACGGACGTTGCAGAGCGCCGCACCGCGCCGCATCACACCACATCGTATCACCTTTATGTACAATCTCTATCTGTCTTTATCGGGAACAGACCACACATATGTAGAAAGGCCCCTGCACTGCCGTTGCTGCGTCGTAGTCTTGTCCATCTCGTACCGTTCCGTTCTTATATTCTATAAAATATGTAAGCTGTTACACGTTTATAATATTTATAACCTATGGCCGATGTACGTGTGCATCAAATGAAATAATGTAAGCACAGCACGGCATAGCTTTGCATGGCACAGGCACAGCACAGGCATAAAACTGCATAGCACTGCCCATCGTAGCTTTTATATACATTCATCTGTCATCACCATAAGAGGTCACTGTAGATTACGTATTATGCTTCCGTGACACTCGGTGACCGTACTCTAAATCAGGCTCTTCCTACATATGAGCGCGTACGACTGCGTTCATTTATGTTCAACCGTGTTCATCGCGACGAAAATTTTAAAGAAGTTGACTGTCAACTACTGAGGCGATGTATTATGAAATACGAATAATCAGCGTGAGAACACACCTACTCACACCGTTCACAGGAAAACAATCGGAGCAAGACTTAGTTATGTTTTTACCTTTATTTTCTTGAAGGTTTAACTTTCTTTAGTACTTACAAGATTATTAGTTTTTATTTACTTTTAAAGTGAAGGTAGAAGCATACTCTAATCTTGCTTGATTGTTTTTGGTGTACCGTGTGAGTAGGTGTGTTCTCGCACTGATTATTCTTATTTCATTATATACCGCCTAAGTTACCAAAAGCAAACTTCTTACGCATGGAACAACGATTTCATGAAAATAATAATTATAAATATCGATGCGACTAAATTATATAGAAAAGCTTGAGATAAAAATATAGAACCTCCGCAAAACGCACAAACTGTGTATTATGATCTCCTCAAAATGGCAAGTATGGTATATTTTAAGGACCTCCTCAAAATGATCATACTATGTATTAGAATCTCCTCAAAATGTTAATCATCGAATATATTAAACACGTCTGTATAGATAGTTACAAAAACTTTTTCGTAAGGTTTACGTTGCGTAACTATGTCTATCTATAATATTTTTACGGATATATAAAAATTCTACAGAACTCCTCAAAAGTAGCAGCAGCCGAATCGCGACACGAGGGCTATATAGTAGCATATATACGGGGACTCAGCTGTGTTCACGCGCGCGCTCTCCTCGTGAAGCAGAGCGCAGTAGCGCCGCCCTTACGAACGCCGTTAGCACTAAATTTTTTGATAGGATTTGACATCAAGTAGAGGCACAAAAAGATTTCACTAGAAACCCCCCAGAAATTCCCTGCACACTGAAGGAGGAAAAAATTATTTTGATTTCTGGGAGACGAAAACTTTGACCCATGATTTCTCGAAAACAAAAGCATCTTCCGCCACCAAACTTTTTGCATATTGAATGTATGTTAAAACGCTTTCAACTGATATGCTTCACGTGCCGTATTTATATATATAATTAATGAATACGGTAAAAAGGCCAAACCAAAAGCTTTTTCATTGTTCTACAAAGAGCAAAAATTTTCATTTAAAAAGATTCTTTCGTTTAAAAGATATAGACAAATGATTTTTTTTATGTTCGTTTTCCTTTCCGACTTTTTCGTCATGTTATTCAGCCATCCGGTTTTTACCTTCAGTATTGACGACACTTCCGGCGTATACACCTATAACATCTATACATACATATACACAACGTGGTGCCCGTGTCAGTGTGTGTATATATTAATATGTATTTTTAAACTGAATATATTAAATATTAAACCGCAGTTTTTTGACTCTACGTATTGAAACACATCAAACACGTAGTCTAGGTGTTCCGGGTAGTCGATGATGAAGTCTAGATGGTGCGATCCGTAGTTTTTTTGTCTCCCGGCGTTGAAACACACCAAACACGTAGTCTAGGCGATCCGAGTAACCGATGACGGAGTCTAGGTGGTGCGATCCGTAGTTTTTTGCTTCTACGTGTTGTAACACATCAAATACGTAGTTTAGGTGTTCCGGGTAGCCGATAATGCAGTCTAGGTGGTGCGCTCCGTAGTTTTTTGCCTCTACATGTTGAATCACATCAAACACGTAGTCTAGGTGTTCCGGGTAACCGATGACGGAGTCTAGGTGGTACGCTCCGTAGTTTTTTGCCTCTACATGTTGAATCACATCAAACACGTAGTCTAGGTGTTCCGGGTAGCCGATGATGCAGTCTAGGTGGTGCGCTCCGTAGTTTTTTGCCTCTACGTGTTGAAAGACATCAAATACGTAGTCTAGGTGTTCCGGGTAGCCGATGACGGTGTCTAGGTGGTGCGCTCCGTAGTTTTTTTTTGCCTCTACGTGTTGAAACACATCAAACACGTAGTCTAGATGTTCCGGGTAGCCGATGACGGAGTCTAGGTGGTGCGCTCCGTAGTTTTTTGCCTCTACGTGTTGATAGATATCAAATACGTAGTCTAGGTGTTCTGGGTAGTTGATGACGGAGTCTAGGTGGTGCGCTCCGTAGTTTTTTGCCTCTACGTATTGAAACACATCAAAGACGTAGTCTAGGTGTTCCGGGTAGCCGATGACGGAGTCTAGGTGGTGCGCTATAATCTTCTAGTATTGGATGTGATAGACCTTGTCGAAAAAAATTTAGTGACAAGACAGCCATTGTTCATACCTGGTTGTTTAATTGAATGGCTATCATCAACTGTCACGTTTGGAAGATTTACATTCTTGGGATTGGCGAATCCTATAGATTCGTTGGATAACTTTTCACCTAGATTGGAAGCTAAATATTGGCTGGAGTTTTCCTCACAAATATCCTCCGTATCTGCAATCAAGTGTGACTGAAGTTAACATTCATATGATATTATTATTATCATTTATTATTATTATTACAATCATTATTTATTTCCAAAAAAATAATTAGACAGAAAACTTTAATTTAAAATTTAAATGTGTTGTGTTGGTTTAACTACAAAAAGGTATAAACAAAGTGCGGCGCGAAAGTCGTTCGAAATCAGGACGTATAGTCTAAGAGCTAGCTACATAAAGCTGTACCTATAGGTTGCCCGTCTAATTTTTTCAATATCAGTCAATTATGATGTGTAGATAGCAAAGTGCGTTAAGGAACGTCGGCTATGTACGGACACTTTTTATCAATATCAATGCACTTCGAGTAATCCCAAGGATTACATGTTTATTAGTGGATAATAAAGTTATAATATTGATATTATCGCAATAGTAAGTATGAGAATCGTATTTCTGTCGTTAACCCATTAAAGCCCAGGCAAAAACTGGGCTAGATAGCATCAAACTAACTATGCCGGATGGAATCTCGGCGTTGTCTTTTTTTTTTATTTTACGATTCAATCAATATTTATTATATTTAGGAACATTAAGTTGAATATTTTAATTAAACATTTATACACGTGTAGTCACTTTTAAGCGTAAAAAGAAAAATTTCCGCTCGGGGTACAAGAAACGTTGCAGAAATGTTTCAAATGTTGCTCAGAAACGTCGCAGAAACCTTTCGCAACATTTCGGTCGCAGCTGGGTAGTAATTTAGAAAACAGGTACCTTTCGGTTGCAAGTTCGCTGCAAATTGGAATTGTGAGAAATCGGCCGAATCATGGCCAGATTGGTCTGAAATCATTTATAATCAATTTTGTTATCATGATATATGATATAATATGGAATTATATGACATATGTTCCCAAGTTCATAGCTTGTAAGAAATACTATTCATCAAATTGAAAAGTGTATTCTTTCAAGTCCCTTGACTTCAGTTCTGTCTCTTTTTACAAAGCATTACCTCTCAGTGAAAAATTTTGGAACGTCGTATCTGATCGTCTTGATGCCTTTAGAAGCGGTGACGATGAGTATGGCAAAAGTGGTGTCATCGCCAATTCCGATATTTTGCAATCAAAGGATTCGTGCGATAAAGTCTTCGGTGTTTTCGATGAAGAAATAAAGGATATTTCCAAATCGAGTACTGAAAAATAAACTTTTTGTAACCGAGAAGTCTCTTGATCAACGTAAAAAGAATGGTGTTAACAATGTTGTTCAATGTACATACCATCAGATGATGACGACCCTTGCGATGATGTTGGAAATAATAGTTCCTGCGATGTCAATGGTTCTTGTGAAGAACATGATGGCAATGATTTTCCTGTATTAGATACTGAAAAAACATATTTATAATTAGATTTCTGTCGATGTAACAAAACAAAACTTATTAGAAAAATGAAATCTATGCCAATATTTCGTGCGTACAATTATTTTTCAAATCACTTTTTGCGGCATAAGCAAGTCTTATATAAGTGTAAGAAGTGTAGTGTAAGTCTTATATAGTATTTGTTAAGGGGGTAGTTTTTGGGGATTCGGGATTATATAGTCTTGAAGCAACAAATTAGCAACAAAATATCCCGTCAACCTCGTGCCTGTAACATATTTTGTTCTCGAGATAGAGCATATTGCTGCCGTGGAGGGTATATACATGCACTTTTTTCCCAGGCGGCTGGGATTAAAGTGCGTTCTTTATGGCAGGGTATAACAAAATAACTATTTTATACCCTCATCCACGTGAGTAGCATTCGCGATCTCACTGTCATACTCATCGGTATTCATCTGCTGCTGATTAGGTGGCCCAACATTTTCTGAAATAGACAAGACAATATAAATAACGAATACAAGTTGTCCTTTTGAAATGAGTGTATCCTTGGAACCAAGATTTTATTTTCGCGAATGGAGAGATTCATTTTAACGATATTGATTGTTTTCGATAGTAAAAGCTTTCAACAATGACTAGTTGCTTTTCATTGAACCAGTTTTCCAACTTCTGGAAATACCGATTAACACATTTTTTTACACTGTCTGGTTGGCATGGTAGTTCAAAGGATGACAACAAGTGCTTTTTCAAGTCTTTAGTTCTACAGTAGTATATAAAACAAATTAGACGTAAAATGAGAGCAATGGAATATTAACTATCAAACATAATTCTTACGTCAAATTATTATTTTCTATTTTCATTTTACAGTAGCCTAAATAGACTAGAAACGTGGTTTCATTTTCCCAGGCTTCCAGAAAAATTTCTTTTGTCTCAGACCATTTGTTTTGATACGACAAGATGAGATCTTTTACCCAAGGCAGTTGGGCCCACTGCTTATATTTTGCAATATCATTTCATTTATCACAGAGAGTATCAATATTGTCAACTGCATTGATATCGTTTCTTAATAAATCTAGAAATTTTGGAAGATTTTTATTTAAAATCTTGCGTGGTGCTACGTATTCCTTTTTAAGCTTGGACATTTTCAAGCAAAAATTTTTTTTTCTCTCTACATTAAAGTTAGGCCAGTTCGAGTTTTAACTAGCATACTCTAACTTTCATTTATTGCCGATTGTATTTTTTTCAACCAAGCTTTCCAATTCTCGAAGTTTAACTATACATAGCCACCTCTAACTCTGCTCTAGCAGCTTTCTCACTTTTATCGAAGCAGTTTCCGCCAGCTTTTCATCTTTCAAAACTGCCTTCTGTTGCGTATGGCACTGAAATTTGAAATAATATTTCTTATTATGAGATGGACAAGTGAACAATTCGTTTCATAAAAAAATAGACACAGTAGTGAGATACTGCAACTTTTGGGAATGATACTCAGACCAGTCAGTTACATTGATTTTTTACCAGAAAATCTAAGAGTTCCTAATAATTACTATACTGATTGTAAATTCCGAAAACATCATGCGTGTTCATTTGTAATTTATCGTTTTATTTAGAGATGATAGTCACTTGTATATCGATTATTTTATTCTTCCATTTTTTAATGCTCCTCTACTGGGTAAGCTAGGGGAATTACACATAAATAAATGTCAACGCCTACACTTTATAATTAATTAAATAAACCCATCGCGTAGATTTAGACGCAGCCTTTTACTTAGTAAAAGTTTTGACGCGACATAGTAAATATTTTCATCATGCATACATACTAAAATATGATTATGAATGCGAGTACAGTAACTTATTTCTTTATTTGTATTTACGATTTTGAATATTTAGATACCTAATTATACTCATACATGTATCTATACAATATGTTTGTTTTTTCGGAAATTTCAAAAAATCATAAGACAGGGCTTTTGTGTTTTTTTCTCTCATGTTTTTATGACAGAAATGAAAAATGGTAAAGATAAGCTGACTTCAATTCAAATATAAATTAAAGAGATAAAAATAGATTCAAAATCCTGTGTTGTAAGATTCTTTTTTACCAAATTTTAAATTCTTACAAATCTTTGAAAAAATATAAAGGTTGGTTTATCTGTAAATTAAATGAAACTTTATAGTTTAACTAGGTTTTGAATTTCAGAAAAACATTGAACTAACATAGTTTTTGGCATTACACGTAGAATATATCGTGACTTTTCGATAAGACCTTGAAATGTAAAATAAATGCATTTAAACAATGCCACATATTTGTACGAAGCTTTGGAATTTTTTACTGAAAAATATCAATGCATAAAAATTTGACTTTTGTTTGAAATAAGTCAATCTTTCTTTTCCATTTTTAAATTTGAATTGACGTCAGCGCGCAACTAGAACACCGAGCAGTCCATGTAAACGCAGCCTAATCTACCTAAAATAAATAAAAAAGGATAAAAAGCCTGATCATTTTCATAAGAAATTCGCGTATATATAACCTGCAATATGATAAATGGACTTTTTGCGTAAATTTCGCCACGGTGACTCATTTAATGCTCAGAGACGTAGGGGGCAGAGGGTAGATATTTTTCGCTTTTGAAATTGCTCCAGCAGCTTTCCCATTCTAAGTTCTACTGCCTCCATACCTACAATAAATCATCTATCATCTATGTTTTATAAAATCTGTTGAAAAACATTTACTTTTATTTTCAATACCCGTCTTTTCATCAACAGTACAAATTAAGGAAATAGAAATAAGTCAGTTGAACTTGGTATGGAAAAGTTGCTGGTGCAATTTGAATAGCGAAAAATATCTACTGTCAGCCGTCTACGTCTCTGAGCAACAGTTGCATGGCATAAATAATTTATTGTATAAAGCAAGTTTCGGGAATAAGTCAGTCGAACTTGGGGCGGAAAAGCTGCTGGGCCAACTGAAAAACGAAAAATATCTACCCGTAGCTGTCTACGTTCTCTATTGGCGTACTCTCGGAGTAATAGTTGAATATCATAAATGGTTTACTATAAATTATAAGAAATTTAGGGAATAAGAAATTGATATTGGGATGGAGCAGGATTTGTTTAGTTGCTATTATTTTTTAGATTCTCCCATGTTTATGTGTTGATCAGAATGCTGATTTGAATGATTATTGCAGACGCTTCTTAGCAACAACTAAGTCAAATTTCAAGATACAATATCTGTAGAGAATCAAGGATTACCTGCTTGACGGACTGCCTAAGTAGATTTTCCAGCCAAATGGTATACCACAATTTTTGCCCAAGCTTGAATTATGGGGTGAGAAGGTAAATCGTATGTCCAGACAGAGTACGACGTCAGGCTACGGATGACTGCTTCTCTAAATACAAAATTCATATACCAACATGGCATCGGGTGGAAAGAAGCCTCCGGATCGGCTCGGAGGAAAAGATTACAAGTGCAATTCAGTGATACGAAGTATGAATTAGTGGTTTGTGTTATTTGTGAAGATATTTATCACCTGAAGGACTTTATGAGAAGAAAAAGTGGAATAGTGCTCAGTGAAACGCTTGCGATATGTAATAAGCATGAGATCGACATAACCTCAATTAATAGAGACCTCGTGTTAACGATTGAAGCGAAAACTGCACTAGCACAAATTAAAAAATTTGCGAAAGATGCAATTGCTAATAATGAACAGAAATATGGAAAGAAAATTATAGAAATGGAAAAGAAGCAAACAGAACAAGAAAAATTAATAGAAGAACAGCAACAGCAAATAATTCAATTACATGCACTTCAAGCGCAATATGAGACAAGGATGGATTTGGATCATACCTTTCGAGAAGATGTTGTTTCTGAAACTACTGCACTGGATAGTTTAAAAGTGGAAAACGACCTTTTAAGAGACCTTGCAGATGAATTGAAAGATAAGAACAAAATATTAAAAGAGCAATTGTTAGACAAAAATAAACTGTTAAGTGAATTATCTTAAGTAGGAAAAGTACCAAAATCTAAGCGAATACCACAAATAACAATAAAAAAATTAAAGAAGAAGAAACGTTGCAACAGCTAAAACCAAAAATAACACACTACCTAGTTAAAGATAAAACAATAAAAACAAATAAAGTTTTTAAAAAAGAAAGTAAGAATGAATTAATCTTAAATGTAAGTGATACTCTAAGTGTAGATAAAGTGGTGGCAAAATTAAACTCGAAACTCTCGAAAGTCTGCAAAGTATTTTTCTGACATTGAAGGTTCTTCATCTTCATAATTAGACATCGCCAATTTTTTTGTAGCACTACGGTAGGCCCCCGAAGTAAAAACCAAAATAACATTTGCCCCCTAAGAAGCTGCGCGACAGTTAGAATTTTTCATTCGTTCTCTCATCCCCTACATCCCCCATATGAAAAGGTTCCGGCTGGAATTTGATATCGCCCATTCTTTTGTAGCACCACGGCATGCCCCCGAAGCAAAAACAAAAATAAGATTTGTCCCCTAAGACAATGGGCGGTAGTTAGGATTTTTTATTCGCTCTCGCACCCCCTACATCCCCCATATGAAAAGGTTCCGGGTGGAAATTTTTATTTTTTTATTTTTATTTAACCAGTAAATTACAATTGTAATCCTACATAGGTGGGAAACACCTGAGCATAGGACTGGCATACAGAAAAAAACTTACAAACTAAGAACTAAACTTAAAACTAAGCTAAAAGCTAAGATGTAGTGTGTATATATGCTATTTGTGTACTTATACTATGCTATCTACTTAAATCAATCTAATTGGATTAGATGATTAAGTATCATTTTACACTTGATTTATATCCTACAGTAAAGTAAAACAGTATGTTTCTTATCACAATTTTAAATTTCTAACATCATTACATTTTCCTAGTAGATAACAGAAAATTAAATTTTCAAATATATAACAGTCTATATTCTTATCATAATTTTAAATTTCTAACATCATTACATTTTCCCAGTAGATAACAGTCGATTAAATTTTTTCAAATATATAACAGACTATATTATATTTTAACAGATACTGTGTACAAAATAGTGCTTGGACTGGATTTGATCGAGCTCTTTAATTTTTTTTTAATTGTTTGTTTATTACATCCTAAAATTTTGAGCTCATTCGATAACAAGTTGAAATGCCTGATAGCTACAGTATAACTATTTTTCTCACCGGTCATAATCACATCTAAAATCATCCTACAACAACTGTGGCTTCATAAGCTGTCTTGGGACAAACCACTGCCACACTCAATTGTGAAGAAATGGCTGCACATCCGAGAAGATCTTACTAACCTGGATTCAATTTCTATACCAAGATGGTTAGGAATCCAGGAAAACTCAATTGTGGAACTTCATGGCTTCTCGGATGCTTCACAACATGCGATGGCCGCAGTTCTTTACATTAAGGACACATCAACTTCATTTCATGCAACGTCATCGTTTCTCATTTCCAAAACAAAAGTGGCACCGCTCAAAAGGCTTTCCATTCCACGATTGAAATTAGGAGCGGCAGTGTTACTCACTAAGTTGGCAAAACATGTATTAGATAACTCAAAATTGGCAATTTCTCAGATTCATCTCTGAACCGACGCAAAGGTAGCACTCACCTG
The DNA here is from genome assembly GCA_035583055.1 of Torymus tubicola. Classification (NCBI taxonomy): domain Eukaryota; kingdom Metazoa; phylum Arthropoda; class Insecta; order Hymenoptera; family Torymidae; genus Torymus; species Torymus tubicola. The sequence continues at coordinate 2,567 of JAWWEQ010025521.1, read as the reverse complement.
GATACGCTCACACCCCTCTCGATGGAAGGATTTCGTTGAAAATAAATGGCACTCATTCAAGAACTCATTCTAACCGCGCAATGGAGACATGTGCCTGGCACAGAAAATCCAACGGATTGTGCGTCTCGAGGGTTACTCACACATCAACTCAGAGAGCACCAGTTATGGTGGTAAGGACCAAGCTGGCTTTGCAAGGGTGAGTCAAATTGGCCATCTCAACTCAACTCTATTGAAGAAAATAACCTTCCAGAAGCAAGGGCGAAGGCTTGACTCACCGCAGCCGTATCACACTCAACAACACTCTGGAACGTGATTGATCATTACTCATCTTTCACTCAATTACTTCGCATCACTGGATGGGTAATGTTCACATGTGATCGCTTCAAGGCAAAAGGCAAAACTCTCCATGAATCGAAATTCACTGCTGATTTAATAAGCAAGGCTAAACTGTTCTGGGTTAAAGCAATTCAGCAAGTTCACTTCCACTCAGAACTCTCTATGCTGAAGAAGTCTCAAGTCCCAAGAAACCATGTCTTTAATCGGCTGACTGCTTACATCGATTCATCAGGAATTCTTAGAGTAGGGGGTCGACTTTAAAAAACTCAACTGGACCATCACTCAAAATATCTAGCAATTTTGCCTCGGAGCAGTCAACTCACTTCACTGATCATTCAGAACGCTCATCTCTCAACCCTCCACGGTGGCACTCAACTCACATTGGCACACACTCGGCAGGAATTTTGGATTATTGGAGGCAGAGCTCCTGTCAAGGCACACATGTTAAGGTGTGTGACTTGTGCAAGGTATCGGACTCAAAGGGCTCAGTAACTCATAGGGCAACTACCCATGGCCGGGGTTACCCCATCATCACCTTTCACTCATACTGGGATCGATTACACCGGACCAATCACCATCAAGTCATGGAATGGTCGTGGATCCAAAACGTACAAATGCTGGATTTGTATTTTTGTGTATTTCTCAACTTCAGCGGTGCATCTCGAATTGGTCAGTGACTACTCAACGGATGAATTCTTAGCGGCTTATTGACGGTTCACCTCACGCAGAGGAAGACCCTCACATCTGTACTCAGACTGCGGAACAAACTTTGTTGTGTCAACAATCGTGAACGACGGCACTCAATGGATATTCAACCCACCTGCTGCACCTCACATGGGAGGCAAATGGGAAGCTATCGTGAAATCAATAAAATTTCACTTACGAAGGACCATTGGTGACACTCTTCTCACTATCGAAGCTTCACCTACACTACTCACTCAAATTGAAGGCCTACTCAATTCACGGCCGCTAGAACCACTCACTGAGGACCCAGAAGAATTCTTCTAAAAGCTGGCATATTATGAAAATGGTTTTGAATTTTCCTTTCTGTAATTATGTCGCCGGTGATATTTTGTTGAAAAAATTTTTGAAAATATTTTTTAATCCGAAGAAAGCCTTTTTTATCTAATTTTAGAATCTTTTTTGATCGTCTTCGTAACATAAATTCTTGCAATGTTACAACCAATACCTATAAGAAACATCATTTTTGAACAAAATTTAGATTAGTATAAGCTTAAAAAAATTGTTTGAACCTATTAATTAAGTAGTTCAATAAATTATGAAATCTACTTTATGTTACTATTACTTACTATTTACCCCAATAATACCAGAATATTCAAAATATCACAACTTCATTTGAGTAATAGAAAGGTGACTTCATTCACTGCAATGTTAAAAAATTTCTAAGCTGTAACTTTTTTGGTTATGGGATTTCAAAAATAATTTATAGTTAGTTTGGCTCACAGAGGAATCTTGCGTTTCTTTACTTAGATTATATTAATTTATTACATAATTCATCTTAATTTGCTTTATAAAGATAAATCACTTCCGAGAAAAGTTGATTTCAGCCGTCATTTTACTGTTCTTTTTTTTTAAATCATGATTTAAAAAATTCATTTAATTTAATTTTTTAAATCACTCGAAATTCACGTCCGATTAAAAATCTACTTACAGAAATTATTCTTTAAAGTATCATTAGCATGCTCATTTTATTTTTACATTCTTTTATTAAATGAAGCGAAGTAGAAACTTTTTTCCAATTTGTGCAAATAAGTCAATTTTGAAATACGCATTATCTTATATAGCGGGATGCGCATGCGTATATCCGTAGCACTCTGAAGTAGGTTACGAAACGGCGGTGCAACTCACTAGGTGAAAACTCCCTAGCGAACCAGCTGCCACCTGCATTTACGGTGATTTACAGGTTAAGATTCGGATTGTAGTGAATGAAATATCAATTTCAAGCTTAATTTATCTTGAAAAATTAGTTTTTATACTTTATAACACCTTATCCTTATCCTTATTTGTTATCCTTATACAAAACTATCGATTTCCTTATTCGTACGACAAATTACCGTATTATAGAGTATAACGGGCTACTAGCCAGGGCAACCTGGGTAGCAGGGTTATGCTGAAAGGCTAACTGAAAATAGAAGTGTTGCAAATATAAAATTTTTAGTCATGCACAATTAGTATTATATGTTTCATCAAGGAAAATCCAAGGAGGTGGT
>JAWWEQ010025500.1:0-26130 GCA_035583055.1 Torymus tubicola | reverse complement strand
TTCATATTTTAGCATCTAAAAACATACCTCAAAGTTTGAGTAAAATCCGTGATCCGGAGGCCGTGACCTCTCCTAGTAAGTCTTATGAACAAAAATTAAATATTTATCTTTAACAACAAAGAATATTAATGTGACGTTTTTACTTCTAATATTAAGCAAAACTTAGCCAAAAAATCGTTAAAGTTTTAACTATTTACTTAAAATACATAATACTGACTCTGAATTTTATATTGATTTTAGTTATAAAACCATACGATTGAATTTATTTACACACATCCCGAGTTAAAGATTTCACGTATATACAATTATGTATGTTTACTGTTTTCGAAAATATTTATATTAAAATATCGCATTGAAAATATAGTTTGTAATTGAAAAAATTTAAAATAAACTTAATTGTAAATATGAATAGGAATTATTATTGAAAAAAAGTTTAGTAACCAAAAGAAAAGTACTTAGATAATGTATTTTTGTGTGTATTTTTTATTCATATTTTTCGACCATATTAACTATCTTTATTATAAATAACTTATGTGATCGTTTTTCTGATTTCAATTAAACTGAAACTCATGAATCTATGAAAATGCGTAAATAATGACAATTCATGCTCTGTTTACAGTTATAATAATATTATGTTTTTGCTAATATAGCGATTAAACCAGATTAAAAACATAAATAAAGCACATATTGCATTACAAATTGTACAAGTGTTAAACAAATAAGTACATTAATAATAATAACATTAAAATAAAACAAAAACTACGTCTTAACCATACAGATGCATTCTCCGTTGATGTGTTCGCTAATCCAATTCAAGTAGAAACTGACTTTCGTGTAAAGGCCAGGGTATCCTTCGCGTGCGCAACCTTCTCCATTTGATATGATACCTGCAACAAAATTATTTCACATTATTCTATAACTACTAATTTGTTATCTTTCTATAACACACTTTCATTTTACTAAATGTACATACCGGCGAGTACCATGCGCCCATTTTGACGAACCGTCATTGAGCCACCGCTGTCACCCTTAAATAATGAAAGTTAAGTTACATTTATTGATAATGAACGATGGATTTCAACGTAAGACTAAATCATTGCAAATGATTAACTCACCTGGCAGGTGTCTGCTCCTCCTTCTATGTATCCAGCGCAAAAAAAGTTATCCGTGACCCATTCTTTAGGAAGGAGTGATTTGTCACACTCAGCTTGTGATAGGATAGGCAAAATTACTTTGTTTAAATTGTTGTTTCCTGGAAGACCCTCCAAAGTGGATCCCCATCCGGCAGCAACACCACGGCTACCGCTAAAATCTTGCTCTGTGGAAATACAAGAAAATCCTTTTTATGGCCTTTCAGATTAAATATAATGACTCAGTCCATTTTTATTTAGACTTTGGAGTCTTTGAAAGATCAGACCACAATTACTATATGTATTTTGGTCCGCTGAATCCGAATCTGAGGTCCGTTTAACCCGGTCAGGTCAGGGTTAAAGTCAGGCCATGGACGAATCGAGAAAATCCATTGCAAACAAAGTAAACCAGCATATTTACATGTTTTTGGGCCCGTTGAATTCGCATCTCGCATCGGAGTCATCAGATTGGCTCAGCTTTTTTTGGAAACCAGCAAAAATGCTGAAAAACTCAGGTATTTCGTGTACTACATTATATGATTTTTAAAAATAGAAAGCTCTTATGTACCGCCGATCAGAGCACATAAGCTATATGTGATTATCGGGTTTGGCGTTGCGAACTTTGGATTTTTTTAAGGAAATCATATAGTTTACTATACGAAATACCTGAATTCTTCAACATTTCTGCTCAATTCTAAAAAAGATTTAGCCAATCTGATGATTTCTACACGAGATTCGGATTCGCAATGGATTTTGTCGATTCGACCTTGGCCTGACCTTGACCCCGACCTGACCGGATTAAACGGACCTCAGATTCGGATTCAGCAGGCCCAAAAACATGTAAATATGCGGGTTTACCTTACTTGCAATGGATTTTCTCGATTCGACCTTGGCCTGGCCTTGAGCCCGACCTAACCGGGTTAAGTGAACCTCAAATTCGGATTCAGTGGACCAAAATACATATAATAAAGGTGGTCTGGTCTCCGACGCACCATACTTTTTTTGTGGGCCTGTGTTGTTATTACATAGAACAATTTCAAAAATTACCTTCAGTAGGTAAGCAGACTCTCTTAACCGTTCCTTCATCGAAATCCAGGTACGAGTCCATTTCAATGATGGCAATGTCACTGTCCAAGCTGTATGGATTGTAACGGGAATATTGATGTATGGTTTTGCCCCTACGCACCTTTCCATCGACTAATTTCATGGTAAAAGAGGCTGCTGAGCGACTAAAATAAATATTCGATGCCGCCATTATTATAAATTAGAAATTTTCTAATTAAATTAAAATATCTATCAGAAACTTACCCGTTGGTACAATGTGCCGCAGTTATGATGTGTTTTGGAGATATTATAGTTCCAGCGCAATGTGAACGACCATTGTAATCGAGTTTTACTAGCCAGGGAAATTCGCTGTGACTTGCTTGATCTCCGTTGACAATTCTGGTCCTTCTGACAAGTCCACACTCTATTTAAACGTAAGCATTAGATGATTGTTATTATAAGATTTAACTATATTTTTAACAAAGTAATTATATTCCTGTATTAATTAGCTAAATAGTCAAAAATAGATCGAGGAAATTGAACAAGTATATATTGAATATATTGTACAAATAATTTCAAATTTAACAATGCACTTAATGACACTCATGAAGAGAGCATCACTGATCCTGGATTTTTTTAAAACCTTGAGAAATGCTTTGATTTAAAAAATAACACTATCTTGGTGATCTTCTGAATGGGTCTCAGTAATAAAAATATTGTTTTTTTTCGAAAAATCTATGGAAACGGATATCTTTAAAAACTTAACAAGCTTTATATCTAAAAGTCTTTGGTAGAGTAGTGGAATAGCACCTCGGCAAATCACCAATGTAAATACTTGGATGAGTGATCACGGAAAAACATGTGCAACTTCGGTAATCGTTTATCTGGTTTTAGATCTAAATAAAGTATTAGCTTGATGAGTTAAATAGGTTTTCGATGTAATACAAATATCTAAAACATATTCAAGTACCAGGTGACAATGAAGGAAATACAACAAGTCCGCTGTTCCTTGTCGTGTCCCACATACATATATGAATATCTGACTAATCGGTTTACTGTCAATTTTTGCATCATCAAAAGAAAAGGTATATTGACCAAGACATGTAGCGAATTTTGTTATAAATTAAAAGAGTTCTTGTTAGTAAGAGAATTTTACATCTAACTATAGAATTATGATAGTATCAGTATTTGTCAATGCATATAAAATTGATAGTTTACTTACCACATGAATCACAAATATTTATTGGCTTAGGTGGAAATAAATTATTTTCATTTTGATTTAGTGGCTGTAAATAATTCGGATGACGCCAATTTCCAAGTGGACGGATATATGAATATGTACCCTAAAAAAGTATGTACATTAAATTTCATATCTTTACAAGTAAATGGCCTATACAGAATTAAGAATAAATAACATTGCAAACAGTGTAACTTTAAATGTAAAAATGTATAACGTAGGTAGATAAAATGTCTTAGAAAGGTATTCAATATAATCTTAAAATATGATATCACCCATACACCAAAAAAATTGAAAACCAAAGGTTATAATAGAAAATAAAATGGAGTTACTATAACATAAATATTTTTTAACCTTTAAGCTGCCGGAAGTCTATATATAGACGCACCCTCTGACATGAACTTTGTATATAGCTCGGTATATACTTGATACATGATACGAGACACTAATTTGGCGACTTTTAAAGGGCGGTTTGAAGGTTCAAATCCCGGCAGCCTAAAGGTTAATACAACGTAAATTCTATTTATTATACGGATGAGTTTAAAATTCGCGTTTAAAGTTAAATTCGAGGATGCAAAGTATGCTTTTTTCTGTTACAAAACACGTGAAAAAATATTTTTTTTAAATGAAATTTATGCTCTCGCTTTACACACGCTTTTGGAGAAATGTATGGAGCTGTGTTTGTTCGCAAACCGAATAAGTTTTGATATTAAAATATCCTCTATTGCAAAATTCAAATTTTTATTTCAAATGTATAATATATTAAGAAAATTAAGATTACAAACGTGTACGTATTTTATATATATGTAGGCATATACAAAAATTAAATAATTCATGTTTAAGATTATTATTTTACGAACTTATTATACAAATTTATTTTTTTGCTATGATAGTTAATAGATAATATTAAATGGTAACACCTTATTAAATATCAAACTTACGAATAATTGTGGATTAGCTTTGGAAGATGTAGCTAAGCAGACTACGATGAAAAATATACAACTCCAAATCTCTTTTTTCATTTTGTAAACCTGATTTAAATTTCAGTACTGAGTTTGAATTTAGTATTTCTAATTTAAGTAATCCAAAAACATTTACAGCTTATATAGAGTAAATTATTGTGTTTTTTAAATTGACATAAGATAAATCCATCTAATAAAATTGTATGAGGCGAGAAAAATTTATTGACAGAATTAAATGATAGATGCCAACTATTGTATTATAATATAATAAAAATATTGAAACGTCACCTGTACATAAGGTTAGTAATGTTTTGATATGCTAATGAAGATCTTAAATACTGTTAAAGATATCAACTACGCATATGAATGAGGACGTTTGCACACGTTCTTTTACAATTATCTCCATAAAAGCATGTTTTAAATATTAAATTTTTTAAAATAGTCGTTACCGTTAGTTCACCGAGGGGTAACAGAAACAGTGATAAAATGCTTTAAATTTTTATTATCAATGTTCTGGTCATCAATCTTCTGTTTCATTACTTATGAGTATTCATAATTTATCAGAGCTAATACCTTAATTAATTAAATATATTTTCAGATTAATCTTAAAAACGATCATTATAATTAATAAAATTGCCTTTAGAGAAAACTGAAAATCTGAATTTCCAATAATTTTAATGATTCTAAATAGACTATTTTTTAATGCAAAAGATAATTTTTCTGTACTTAAATACTGTACCCATTTCGGTACAAAAGATACGCGCGTCTTTGTAATTTTTTTACATACAATGTTCTATAGATGTTACTCAAATTTTTATTTAAAAAAAATATAATTCTATCGTGACAAATCTTTATTGAAAATTCTAAATAGAGAATAGGAATTTACTGATTTTTAAGTGTAGATTTATAATGTTCGTTTAACTATTTTAAATTTCTATAAAAATTTGTTTTTGTTAACATAAGTGCGCATGAAGTTATTCAGGACTAAATGAAAATGTGGATCTCATGTTGGAGTTTTTTTTATATATATATTGCTACACAGAATTTCTTATCTATCATCATAAAGAGCAACAAAAAATAAAATGTAGCTCTTCAAGTATAAAGAAAATATATGTAAATGTCTGTTTGAACGTAACACCTGTGTAAAAAGTGGATTTATTTCATTGAACTACTTCTAATAAAATTTACTTCTGTATTAAATAGATATCGTAAGATAATATCGGTTAAAAGAATGGAACATTTTTACATGCGTGTTCGATAAATCATCGATGTTTTAATAAACCGAAATGACACGTATATAATTAGAGCGCGAATATCTAAATATTGAAAAGTACATATATATTTAGTTGTATAACAATCATACGTAGGTGTACTTGGGATAATTTTTTTTCATCCCAATCGATATATGTATGTACAAATCTAGAAAAATGGATTGAAAATTTTTTTTCGAGCACACTTATGAAATTTGGTTTTTCTCGTTGGTTAGAATATGGAGAAGAAATATCCACGGTTGAACAAAGTCTATCGAATCGTATCATTTTTCTGGGACAACTAATCAATTTTTTTAAATTTACATGATCAATGGCTGAGTCAATTGTTTTTGAACTTTTAAGCCCAACTTCAAGCTCACATCACTTTTAAAGGAATCAACATTTTTTATTTCTTAAAAAAGATTTGGAAAGCTTTCGCTCTTAATTTTTTTCTTATTTTCCAAATTTTATATTAAATTGTCTTTGATGGAATAATTTAGAACCAAACTAGAGCTATTTTTAAACATTTAAAAAAAATCGATTAGCTGTCTCAGAAAAATAATATTATTCGATGAACTTTATTCAACCGCGAATTTCTTCTTTAACTTTTCGATAGTCTAACCAATAGGAAAAACCAAGTTTCATAAGTATGCTCGAAAAAAAAATTGCCAATCCGTTTTTCGAGGTTTTTCGAAGATTTTGTGAGATTTGCACACACATATTATTCAAAACAGAATTAAAATTTTTGGTACTATACCTTATATATTATACGAAGTATTTGCAAAATATTATATGGTGACACATATCGATCTTATCATCACATTGGCAATATATTCACTATTCTATTTTCTTGAACTAGCTCTCTAATTTCTCAAAAAATTAATAAATTTTTTTTCAATGTAACACAGTAACAAAGTTAGTAGAAATGATAACCACAAAATAACTTATTTTGTAACTAACTTTATATAGGTAAGAATAGTTTGCTTTTATTTAATAATAATAATATCAGAATATCACAAATTAATGTGATATGTACAGATTGAAAATAAATTATAGAAAACAAATTTAGTAATAAAAATTAGGCTAAGGATATTATTTGAATGTCGGATTCAGTAACTGATGTATTTTTTAATATTTTAATTATTTTTTATTTAGTTTTTGTTTTGGCTATATTATTATAATTTTTACGAGAGTTTACGTTATCGTCCCTCTAGACTGTGTAAACAAAAAATAGTACACTGACACTCATAAGTCTACTAAGTACAATAAGATTGTGAGAATTCATGTTTAGTTTCGATTTACAATAAATGATTTTTTTTTTTACTAATCTATCGATTAGACTAGATTAAAAAATAAATAAACTTTAAGTCCCATTAAAACTTGTACAAGTATAAAACAAATAAATACGTTCTTAAAAACTATATTAAAAAGAAACGAAATCTAAGCTTTATGCATACAGATGCATTCACCGTTGGTGTGTTCACTAATCCAGCTCAAGTAGTTACTAACTTTTGTGTAAAGGCCAGGATATCCAGCACGTGCGCAACCTCTTCCATTCGACACGATACCTGCAAAAAAATTGTTCAACATATTTTACTTGAAATTACTAACTTATTCTTATTATATAAGACATTTTTAATTAAATAAATGTACATACCAGCAAGTATCATGTGTCCATTTTGACGGACAATAAGTGGACCACCGCTGTCACCCTAAAATAACCAAAGTTACATTGAATATATTGACAACGTAAACGACCGTGCATTTTAATGTAGAATAGAACTCACCTGGCAGCTGTCCTTTCCTCCTTCTGAGTATCCAGCGCAGAATAGGTTATCAGAGACATAATTTTTACCATACAGAGATTTATCACACTCGTCTTTCGATAAAATAGGCAGAATGACTTTTTTCAGATCTGCGTTTCCTCGAACACCTTCGTAAATACGTCCCCATCCAGCAGCAACAGCGCGAGTACCGCTAAAATCTTGCCCTGTTATAATGCGAAGAAATCATTTCATTGTGCTATTACATGTATTCAGATTAAACATTTCAACCCAGTTAATTGTTATTTGGGATTTATTATCTTTGATCTTTTTTATTTCTTTATTTTTATGTTATATGATAACTTAAAAAATTACCTATTACAGGTAAGCAGATTCTTTTAACAATTTCTCCATCGAAATCTACAGGCGCATCCATTTCTATGATAGCAATATCATTGTCAAAATTTTTGGCATTATAACGAGGGTGTTCATATATAATTCTACCCCTACGTACTGTTCCATCGACAATTCTCATAGTAAAGGCACGAGCAGGATGACTGAAATCAATATTGAAGTTCGTTATTATTATGTTATAAATATTTTGACTTTTAAAGGTCAAAAAACCTATACATATTAGTTCGAATTAAATATCATAAATGACTGAGAATATATAAATAACCGATAAAAAACTTACTTTTGGGTACAGTGCGCCGCAGTTATGATGTGATTTGGGGATATTATAGTTCCACCGCAATGTGAACGACCATTGAAATCGAGTTTGACTAACCAGGGAAATTCGCTGTGACTCGCGTGCTCTCCGCCGACAATTCTGTTCCTTCTGGTGACTCCGCACTCTATTTAAATATAACATAAAATTTTTGTGATTATAAAATCTATAAATTATCGATGAAATATGTATGTCATTATGTCATACAATAAATTGAAAAAACCTTGAATTTAGAAAAGAAATTTACGATATTGACACAATTTCATTGCAATACAACTTATATAAAACATCGAAGAAAATTTGATTTGTCAATTATACAGTCCAAGACATCATGAAATGATTTTACAACTATTGACATATATTTATTCTTAGAACTTGTTCTAATCGAATTATTATCGTACGAGGTGACAAGGTGAGAATATTCTCACCTCGTCACGTCGTTAAAAATGTTTAATAAAGTAACAGTGACTATATGCAGATAAAATATATATAGTTTACGTACCACAGGAATCGCAAGTATTTATTGCTTTACGACTGGGACGATCGTATAAATTTTGATTTGGTGGTTGTATATAGTATGGACGCTGCCAAGAGCCGTAATGAGAGACATATGAACCCTATAATAATACATACGTTGGGCTCTAGATATTAATAAGTAATTTTGTGATACAAAATTAAAATAATCAATACGTGTAATGTTATTGAATGGAATAAATAATAATATTATAATAATCATTTTTGGAAATTAAGGTAAATGTCCTGTGTAAGTAAAAAATAACTGTCAAAATACAGTACTACTTACAGATTTAAACGGAAAAAAAATTGAAATTTTAATGGCTATAACAGTTTATATTTTTTAATATAATATAATTATATTTATTACAGGGACCAATGCAAAGTTCGCGTAAAAGTTAAATTTTTAATAGGTAAAATATACTTTATTATGTCACGTTTACAGTTTATTTTATATAAAATCCTAGATAAAATGAAATCTACAATCTTACTTTACACACACTTGCGAAAACAAACAAAATTTATATAAGAATAATATTGCATTAAATGTTCATCTTACGAATTGTGGATTGGCTTCTGAAGATATAGAAAAGCAAACTACAATGCAAAATACACAATTCCAAATAACTTTCTTCATTTTGAATACTTGAATTAACTTTTTCCTATTAAATTGATATCCCAAATCTAAGCTATCCAGAAGCATCTACACCTTATATATAGTAAAAATAATTGTGTCTTACAGATTTGCATAAGATAAGATACATCCATTTAATCAAAATGTATTTAATCAGTAACAATTATTGACATTAATTAATTGATAGATACCAAATATTGTATTAGAGTACAAATAATATTGAAACGTCATATGTTAGAAATGTTAATAAAGGAATGCTAATGAAGGTCAGTGCTCAGTGCTTTAAAAAATGGCAATCATAAATTACGCAGATGAATGAAAACGTTTGCACACACTCTTTGAAATGATATAAATTATGATCCCAGTTCATAAATTAATAGATCTGATACACTTGTGATGAATCCGGTGTAGTGAAACATAATTATAAGTGACGAGGTGAGAAATTTATTTTTGTCAAACAATAACAAATTTTTATTCTAGCAATTCTAGTATACCTATATTTTAATTATACACGCAAATTTAAAAAAATTTATTTCTTCCATTGAAGCCTATATATTAAAAATACGATTTTGAAAATTTGTTTTTATTCGGCACGCCTAAACGATATCAATAAAATGATTTAAATTTACACTTTCAGTTGTTCTTTTTTTGTTATTAATAAATTTTCAAAGTTAGCCGGACTATCCTGTGCAAAACTACGTGCAAAATTAAAAAAAAAATAAATTAAATTTAAAAATCGTGAAAAACGACAAAAAATAATCATAAATCATTTCAGAAAATTGCTAATTTTCGTAATTTTTTGTGATTTTCAAATGCAACATACGGTCCTTATGGAAATTTAATATTGGCTAGTCAACAGTAATTATTTTTTTTTCATTTGCTCTTTGTTTCAGAAGAATGTGTTTTGTGTGTTGAACATTTTTTCCGTCTAAAACTTATAGAATAAGAAACAATTTGTTGAGATAGTGTGCCTCAATTTTATTTTTTCGTAATTTTTACAATGAAGTTAGGTGAAATTTAATGTGGAATTTGACATATACAAAGTTATTCCAAAGTCAGTTGAAATAAGTTTACGTCATATAAAAATTTTTTTGAAATATCATCCTAGGAACTATCCGGAATGAAAGGTAGTTAAAGTTAAGAAATAAAATAAAGCTATTCAACTATAAGGAAAATTTATGCAAACATCGATTTGAACGTAACACCTGACGACATATCTGTGGTAATTTTGACTGTGTTGTTAGTCGACTTATTTCTTTGCACCGTGAAATTTTATAATAATTTGACACATATTACTAAATATTGAAAGAGACTTATATTTACTTCTATAAAATGTAGACATGTGCATACCTCGCATATAATTATTTGTATAGCACTGCGTGACATAAACCCGTATTTTGCGTTACAGTCAACACGTATTTTTCGAAACATGATTCAAATATTTTTTCCATTAAATTAACATTATAATAGTGAAAATACCAATTCGCTCATTTTATTTTTACGGCTTTAATACCATGAAAAGATTTGACTCTTGGTATTTGTTACATACTTCCATAAATGAATTATTGTTCATTTTTTCATGACATATTTATTTATTACTATTATTATTATTTATTTAATCATGATTTTATTTATAACTCATGCAAATTATTTTCCTCTATATATATAGAGAGCAACAATGAAAAAAATAAAAGCAATTATTAGTATATTGATTTTTTGTTTCTTTAAATTATGTGCACTTTTCCCATATATTTTTATTAATTAGAGAAAACAGATTATTTTATAAATTTGCTCGTATACTTCGTCTGTCAACAATATTATCCCCGTAAAAAAGTTAGTATATCCAGTATACTGAAAAAATGAGTATAATATGTAAACCAGTGTTAAAACATGAAACTCTTACAAATAATATATAAATGAAGTGGGATCAATATATTGCCACATTATCGAAGTCATATATTGCAGGAAGTATGGGCAAATGTATTAGCGACCTCTTGTTCGTATCACGAAATAAATCCTATTCCTTTAAAACAATTTCATCAATTTTATCAATTAATCAACGTAACTTACTGACAACCATAAATATTCAGATAAGATACAGATTAATTTTACTGAACAAAGAACTACGTCGTAAATAAGACAAACACACCCACATCTCTATATACACCTGTGCATACGTGATTGTACACACGTACAAAACAAAGCACCTGCACCACTCATTCAAACAATTCTTCCAACTAAAACACATAAACTGATAACATTTAAAACAATTTCATTGTTCACCGTTATTTCCTTATACGAATAAAATTCAAAACAAAATTTTTATCACATCAAACATACACACTCACATACACAATTCTACATCTGAACCACTTTTTCCCTCCTCACAATCTCATCCGTTAATCACCTTTCCTGTCACGGAAGGGAAGAAAATCGACTAGCAAACGCACGCCAAAGAAAGTGTACAACCCTCGCGCGTTTCACTCTCCTGCCACGATGTTTAGCGGTGCGCATGCGGATACAATGGACGCGCTAAAAAGCCCCTTCCCCCTTCACTCCATCTCTATGCCAATTAGCAGTCCATTAGCGCAGTGCGCCTCTCGATACCCGCAAGCAAGGTTGCTGTTGATGCTGTTGTTGCCCGGGGAGGCCTCGAAGGAAGTCGGAAACTCGACAAAAAGAAGAGAGTCAGAGAGAGAGAGAGGGTTTGGAGAGGGAAGGTTATATATAAAGTATCGTGATTGTTATGTGTTTGGCAATGAAGCCTGCATCTGTGATAATTATTCCGATGTGGAATTCGATATTTTATTTGAGATATCCAGACAGATAAATCGAAAACTATAAGGTATTAAGGTGGTTCTACTCATATCGCAAAAACGGGAAAAGCTTCTAAAAAAATATACAAATACTCTTCAAAGTCACAGAAATGATACCATATGTTTGTTTACATACAATGCCAATCAAATTTTTGAAAAAAAAAATTATTGAAAACAGTTCTTTTTACATGAGAGTAAATGAGCGCTATACCAGCTGTGACAGAAAGTAATAGTATTATTCCATAAAAAACGGGACTTCAAAAAGATTAAATTCGGCTTTTTCTTTTAAGTTTATCAAATATGTGTCAAGCCAATCTTTTTGAAAAGATATTAATGATTATAAACACAAATACCAGACGACGTGCACGAGTGCGAGAAAGACAGAACGACGCACATGATATAGTTTGTGCTCTCGTTGTGCGGCACTAAAACTGTGCCTGTGAGGAGAACCACCTTAAACCTACGTTTATATTAATTTTCGGTGTTATTTACCAAAAAATGATCTGCATTCGGTACTTTTTTCATCATGCTATCCGTTTTATACTGTTGCCAAAAACAGCATAACAGTCGTACTTTACGCAACCGAAAAACCACATTAATATCTGAAATGTTTTCGCCAACCCGACGAAAAACACATAGAGTCCCAAAGAAACAAGTGAAAAACATTGCTTGCGCATCGTGTCCTAAAAATCCATTGGATTTCAGAACGTGTGCTCGGTACTCGCTGCATCTCATAAAAATAGATGGGTGCAGCAACGTTCGCGCACCCTATTTCTATGCAAACGTCTGCCGGAATAACGGCCGACGCTTTCTCTCTCTGTCTCTCTCTCTCTCTCTTTGCGTATCTATCTTTTCGCGTCTATACCGAATTTTTTTTCGGGACGCTGTTACAAAATAGAAAACAAATAGCATACGGTCGCGCGTTCAATAATTTAGCGTCAACAGAGCAAGAGAGGTACAGTGGCTGGAATATTTACCTTAATATGGCTCGAGCAAATGTTTATTGCGAAGTTTAGGGAGGGAAATGCTAGTGATATAGTTTGTCCAGTCGATAGCTTTTCAGATTTTCGATAATAATGCGTATAATTGTTTTGATTCTTTTTCTTTTTCTAAAATTGTGGAGAATTCGTTTGATTTGCGAAGGTTTATTGCTTTATTAAGGAAAATTAAAGCAATTCGTTATGCCAAATCAAATGAACGTCGGGAATTTTAAAAGGCAGGAACGTTTCTGTAATTGGTTGGGGAGAAACTTGGAATAATAAACGTATAAAGCGTGATAAGTACTTTCAATTGACCTAATTTTCAAAGCAACTACTAAAGAGGACAGTCGATATTTTAGACATTCGATATTTCCTGAGTATATATGTACGCATACTAGAATCTCAGAATATAACAACAATATAATACAAATATTTGCAGATTAATTAGTGAGGTTTATTTACCCGCAGTAGTAAGTACTTGTACGAATAATTACGTACAAGTGGATCATTTGATACTAAACAATCAAAAGATAATTCACTCATCTACCGAATTACTCTTCAGACATTAGGCTGTTAAATTGATCATCATATGATTAATAATTTCATCAAATTATGTACAGATTCATTTTCAATTTAAATTACATAACAAATTAAAAATTACAATACAATTGAATTAAGATACCATTAGAACAAATAATTAATTATTTTTCTCATTTTATCAATTTTCATTATTTAACCTTGTGAAAAAAAAATTTTCCTTCAAAATCTTTCGTCTCGTAGAAAATCACTTCATTTCCTTCAACAGACGAAAATTCTCAACAACTCGGCGTAGCCTGAAACACACTTGCTGTTCCTTCCATTGCAATATCAATTTTCCGACGAGTCCCCCCCGTCTCTCTCTCTCTCTCTCTCACCCGCACATTCATACACATACCTACACACATTCTCGTCTGTGAGTGGAGCTAAATACGGGTTTCGCGATCGAGCTGCCGGCGACGGCCGATTTCCGTTCCGCTTCCATCTCTTTCTCCCTCTCTCCCTCTCTCTTCCTCTCATGCTGCCATCAAGACCTTGTCTCGAGGACTCGCGTTGAGAGAGTGAGAAAGAGAGAGAGAAAGATATAGGAAGAATTTCTGGCCACTCGACGACTCGACCTCCACGAGTGTATAATACTATATCTAACATTTTCCTCGTCAGGTTGGTAGTTCTCTCTCTCTCTCTCTCTTTTGCGCTTCTTTCTGTCGATTTTTCAGCGCTCAAGTAGCGGAGGAGTAAAAGAGAGGAGGTTCGCAGTGGCAACGATGATAGCTGGGGGCTGTTGATGTTGACGAATTTTGAAGTGGATTTTAAATACGAGAAGGGGGGGAGTCGGGTTTGTGTACTGAAAATACAAAATAAAAAGTTTAAAATATTTTATGGAAAATATTTATTATAAGTAAATATTGAATTTGTGTTGTTATTAGATTAAGTTAACAAATATTGGTTTTCGTTATTTTTATCAGTACGGCTAAATATGCTTTTTCGGTGAAATCAACTGTATGAAAAATAAATTGTTCTGAAAAAAAACAACACTGTGTTTATCTTGCTTCATTTTTATGTGAACAAGTTATTCAAATATCTATTCCAATTCAATTAATCTACTCTCAACAGTTCTCAATTTTTCACTTATATTTGACATACATACAGATGTGGAATTCTGCCAAAGGTTTTTCCTAAACTGGTTTTAAAAACGACGAAAAAAAATTTGAAGGCACGCCTCTGAAGTAATTATTTTCTTGTTCTAAATAGAAGAGGCGACAAGAATTTTGAACCAAAGAAAAGGGCCTTGTGACACCCTCTTATCGTCAAATCAATTTTTCTTATGGGAAATTAACATGATTTACAAGATAGTAATTAAGGTACAAGAATAAAGCTTTAATATAAGATAACGATGGTTAATAAATCTGACAATTTTGAACAAAGTTACACGCGTTTGAAACCCGTAAAAAATGACGAAAATGGGCGTTTTTTTTAATGTTTAACTATCTGCAACTCAAATGAAAGCTCTATCCTTGTACTTTAACTACTATCTTGTAAAAGATTCGTTGGCATATTTGGAATCTTAATATTAGTCTAGAGATGTGCCACCAATTTTTTTTTGTCTTCTTAGAACCACTTCAAGAGAAACTTTCCGCAGAATTCCACGATATACGAAAAAATCTACATTCTCCACAATATAGCAGTCTCATTTAAAACAAATTCAATTTTCCACCATTAATTGCTTATACACATGAAATATTCAAATCTCCACGTACCTTCCAAAATCCCCGCACTACCAAAACAACAACAACTCAATTCCCCATGTACTTTAACCTTAATCCCCATAGCCCTCTGCTCCGATTACCTAATGAACCTTTACCTAAATTCTATTTCTTTAGCCTTGTCCTCACGCACACACACACACACACACATACTTCGCCCTTGACGTGCAAACCGCACTATAGAAAACAATAGTTCTTCGCAACGTCTCTCTCCTTCTCTTCTTGCACTTAGACAAAGTGGCTCAGCGCGCGCACCACGACGTCCATCGGCTTCGATTAGGATGCGGTTTGTCGTTCCAGGCGAACTTCTATATACGCTATTATTCTCTTTGTGCACGCGGCGCTATATATATATATATATATATATATATGTATATACCACATCGCCACCAGCGCCTTTGTTGTCCATTTCGGTTACGTGTTTGCCGACTGGGGCCTGGTAATTTTCCCTGTTTGCCTCTCGCGACCGAGACCCTCTGTGTATGTCTGTGTACGAGTACATGCGTACTACTGTGTATGTGTATATATGTGTGCATACTCTCGAAGGATAACGTAATGTATAATGTAAACTGGCAAACAGGCGAGCGGTGAACGCGCTACTACACTCGGGGTAACTGCAAATACAGCCATTCAGAGATCATGCTACATTATTACCGCTCGCTGAGATCCAATGGCTCTTCTGTATATATATAATTATGTGTGTATATTTTTATGTACCTTCAAGAATAGATATATGTTATTATTATGAATAACCATACTGGATTCTACTACTTATACTTGTCGTCGTATATATAACGTAAAAGAACAAGTCAACTAGATATCGACATAATATATTTCTTAGTTGGAGCGTAAATTCCGTATGTAAAAGCTCACGAGCGTATATATATATATAAACCACTGCAGCTTGTTGGTCAGATAGTTCTGGAAAATATACCGGGAGATCTCATACGACCTCGAGAAGGCTTAAGGAGGATCGCTACGCAGCTGCAGTGGTAGTGGTCAACGGCAGCTGTATAGTAGTTCCTCTGCCTGCCCCCCACGGGGCCGAATATCTAAATAGAGTAATTTAGGTCATATTGAAATTCGCCGTGTATGCGCAGACGGAGGTTTCTATTAAGAATTAATCGTTGGTACATTTGGCGGTTTTGCGTAAGATCGGGAGAGGTAGATTGGTCGGAAAAAGTTGATATGCGAGTACATTATATATATATATATGTGTGTGTGTGTGTGTGTGTGTGTTTAATATCCATTAACGATTTTTTTTAACAAACAATATAGATACATAAGTTTAATTAATAATCAACTCTCGGTGTTTTCTGGATTCTTAACATCTGCTTCAACTACGTCCGTTGCAACTTTTAGTTCATCGAGTAGTCGTGCGCGTAAATCTTGTACTTCAACTTCCAGCTCTTCCAGGCGCTTTTTAGCAGCAGACTTGCGATCCTCCATCTTTTCGAGTTCCTGCTGGTACCGCGCTTCTTCTTTCGCGGACTTGAGCTGCGAGCGTATGTAGTCGATTATCAAGAGTACCACCAGTAGGCCGAATAACACGATCTGAATGATTACGATGATAATGAAAAAAAAATTATATTAGCTTTGTGTTCGAGGGAAAAAAATAATTGAGAATCGTTTAAATTCAAGTTTTGATTTTCGCAATATTGTAGAATGTTGCACATTACAAGAAGAAAAAAAACGTCCGTTTAGGTTTAATTAAAATATTATAATAATATTATATCTTTAATAGTAAACGTGGAATAAACTCATGTTCACGTGAAAATCATTAAAAATTATATTAAAAAGTTCTATTCCGTTATTTTAATAACACACATTGACACTTTCAAATAACAAGATTGTTTTAGCTACTCTAATAATGTCTACTATAAGTATTTCAGAAAAGCACAATAATTTATAGTCACTGAATTGACTTTTTAACTGTTTTGCATTTGGAGAGTTACTTATAATTAATTTTCATTCAAATATGAGTATGCCTCACGCACATTATCAAATATAGTTGCAATTTCACGTTCAATTCCAACATGACACGTAATTAAACAAAATCCAATCGCTTCGAGAACGAATAACCTAACCTCAATCATAAGCTGCGAACCTATCTCGATTGCTTCCTCGTCTTTGATCGCTGGTATCCTTGACTTTTCCTTCGACTTCTTTTCACCTTTCTTCTCTGTCACCATCACCGTTGGTGACATCAGCAACTCCATGCTCTTCTCGATACGATGATAGGCACGACCGGGTTTCAACAGGAAATACTTCTTGAAGATTGGATGATGCGATGCGTAGACAACGATGCTACGAGACACTGGTCGCGTTACTTGTCGAAATAACTGCATGATCAACGATGCGCCTGGGAAGTGGTTCACCATTGTCGGGTGAGACGTAAGTGTATAGTGGTGTCGTTTGAACGGCGATTTAAGGCTGAGTTGTTGACTAAAAATGAACAATTTAAGGTGGTTTTTCGTGTTATTGTAGGTTTGAAGAAGCTTATTTACTTGAGCTTTTAATCTCACGCCAGTTTGAATAGAAAAAGTAACAACGTGAAGTCAGGTTTGTCCTTCTTAGTGTCGAATGTGCTGTTTCATGTTCAAAGTATAATTATATAAATAACAAGTATATTTTGATTTATATATATATATTTTAAAAAAGGCATTTCACTCGACAACGGTAGTACGTCCTAAAAATGTCGTAATGGATGATCAATATCTTGACTTCATTGATTAGAAAAATTCAATTTTCGCTAATAAGCATTCAACTATGATTTCAAAATTGAATTTGAAATTCAACATCGCAATTTTTGCATTATAATTATTTGTTAGTGATCGATTAGTTTGAATTAATTGATTGAATGCATTTCTACGTTAGTATAATAATAATAAACCATCAATATTAACAAGATGTTTATATCCTCTAATAATAGTGTTACTATAATAATTATGCATAATCATAGTTACAGTTACAAAGCAATCGAATATTCCATCCATATATATTCTCTGTGCATCTCAATCAAATTAAACAAAAATGATTATACCTCTGTTATCACTTAGCCTGCAATGAATAATTAACGTTTAATCAAACCATCGTTCAAATTAATTTCTTTATCTTATCTTTTTCCCTCTAAAAAGCTAATACTTTACCAACCTTTAAAGTTCGAATTTACAACGTAGAACAGTAACAACACATTTGCTCTATATATAAATACGCGACTGGTCGCCTTTTCGTTTCCGTCTCGTTTATTAAGGCTTTCTTGCGCCTATTTCACTCACCGTATATATACATACATACATACACACTGGAGGTTAACCTATCGATTGGTCGATGCGCGCGCTCGCATTCACGAGAGAAGTCAATCTGCCTATATTTTCCAGGGTAAACGGAATTTAGCTGCTTCGAGCCTCTTACCGCGTTATGTCTTTTTTTTTCTCTCATTATTACCTCGTATGTGTATAAGCGAGCCTGTAAATGCTCAATTTGTAGTGGAAGAAAAATGATTTACTTATTACTTCTGGTGGGTTTGCATCGCGGTGAAGTGATATGTGATGTGGACAAAGTAAGGGAATGAGAGGGCGCTTTGCGCATTCTATTAAGCACAAGGTAGTTTAAGTTTTCTTTTCTTTATTTTTTAATGCATTGTTTTAAAATTAAATTTTCCTAATTCACCACTTTCATTGTTTGCATAAGGTTGTGAAAATTTTAAATCACCGTGTATAACGATAAAGTAAACATAAATTCAGTCTTTTGCCGTTCTAGAAGTATAAAATCAAATGTATTATACAACATTCAGTTTTTTATCATTCAAAATTTACGACAGTCCATATAGTTTTTCTCTTAAAAGAATGTTGATTCGATTGCCTTGAAACAGAAAAATAAATGTTCATTTTTCAGAATCTTTTTTTTGCAATACTAAAATATTCTAGTCAATTCACTCGTTAACGAAAAAGAAACCTTCAAACTGTACTACCTTTTAAAAACAAATTCCCCGATAGAAACACAGAGTTTAATTAGTGAAAAGGATAAATAAACAAAACCATGCATTTTGTGCGAAACATCGGCAAGCTCGCACTGGGGATTGAGAAAAAAAAACTTTGCAGCCACGAATTTCTTTCAAACATAGACAAAACCCTTCTATAAAATGAAGAAACAAACAGAATTCTGCTCTTATATGCACATGCACCTCTACCCTTTCCCCTGTACCAATATGTACACATATCCCGCGCGATTCGCTTTGCCGAAAGCTACCTTTAAAAGCGTAATTTTGTTTTCCAAAGCAAACTTGCGTATATAGTAGTGCTACAGCAGCACATACATACGTAACACACATTGGTTAAGGGGAAAAAAAGAACAGAAAGAAAAAGAGAGTAAACAGAAAAAGGATAAATGAAAGGACGAAATAAAAAGTAAGTATACCCGCAACCGCGATACGGCAAACGCAAATAAACTGGCAACAAATATCCAAAAAAAAAAGAAAAAAGAAAAAGGACTGCAGTCGCGCACTAACGCTCCCTCTCCCGGCGTTTACCTAAACGCGGACTTCAAAGGCATCGAGTGTGTTTTTTTTTCTCCACTACCGACGTCCCCGTCACCGCCACCGCTGCTGCCGCGACGTTTGCTTGTTTGCGTTTTCTCTCTCTCTCTATATATACGTCTCTCTTTTTTTATTTTTTCGACGTTGGATCTTTAATCGTCGAGCTGTGCACGAATGCACTTAAACAAATATATATATATATAGACACACACACACATTCCTTCCACCATTGCGCTCGCGCGTGTGACGTTATTTTAGGACGCAAACGTGACGTGTGCTGCAGCCAATAAATCAATGGGGAAAGATAGGGATGAGACGACAGATTATTAGGGAGGAAAGGTATGTCGTTTTTTTTTTATTCTTTTTAAAGGCTTCAAATAGGTGTATAATGTGTGAATCCTGACGTACATTTAGACGTCAGCAAGAGATTGAAATAAAGAGGTTGTGAGAAAACACTAATGAGCTTATTAGACGTTATTTGCGATGGATTTTAACAGTTTTTGGTTAGGATATATTGATACACGTACGATATAGGAGAGATAGGATATCGATTTCTATGATGATTATGTTTGCTTGAATTGAATTGCGTCATAAATTCGTGGTAGCGCGCATTTTCACGTTTTGGAAACACACAGACGGCATCACGATATTGCGAGTTTATTTTGAAATTGTCACGTTGTGATAATGACCCAAAGGTAAAACTAGAATGTCTATGGATGGTGTAAACTCGGGTAATGCGTTAGAATTCGATATCCGATAGTATAGTGAGTGAGGGACACTTGAATGATAATTTATACTCTTGTCTTTTTTTTTCTTTTTTTTTGCCCACACTAGTAACATAGTTGAAATGTTCTCTCTAAAGTTGAATTAGTGAAAAATCCACTATAGATTAGTGAAAATACATCTATAGAGCTATCCACTAATTAAAAAAGAGGAGTTTCACTATTCTGAATATATTTCCACTAAGAATAAGTGAATATTTACTATTTCATTAATGAATATTCACTAATGTTTCGGTGGAGCAATTTCCACTAATCTTTAGTGGATTTTTCACTAATTCAACTTTAGAGAGTTACGAGTTAATTAATGAAAGAAAATTTTAAATTAATTAACACATTAAATTGGAAAATCGATTGTATCCGCATACTTCCAATTAACGATCTCGTGCGGATTTCCTTTTCAAAGAACCATTACGTGATTTGTCGCGTGCAAAAAGACGGCTTCAAAATTTTATCGCGCATTAAACTCTATTGTGCTCTCGAATTTCAACGCGTCAAATGAGATCGACAATGTGAGCTCTGAGGATGCGGATTGACAAGTTTATGTGTGAATATATATGTATATATATACATATATTAAATTGTCGCGCTAAATTTAAGGCTATAATTTTTCAATAAATTATTTTTTTCTTTTTTATCAAGGAAATATAAACACGATCATTGACTATTAATATGATGATATATCAATTCAGAAGGTTCAAATGCGATTCATTAGTCAATAGTATACATAAATTTCAAAATACTCCATAATATATGATAAATTTACTATATTAACATGTACAAATAAGCTAAAGTAATTTAAATGATAGTTCCAGCGACAAAGGATATTTATTAACGTATACATGAAAAGTAAAACAT
The DNA here is from genome assembly GCA_035583055.1 of Torymus tubicola. Lineage (NCBI taxonomy): Eukaryota > Metazoa > Arthropoda > Insecta > Hymenoptera > Torymidae > Torymus > Torymus tubicola. The sequence goes on along the minus strand of JAWWEQ010025500.1, from coordinate 4,600 downwards.
TATTTTTTACCATACACCTAACGTTTAGCATAATTTTATTTTACTAAAAAACGTACGCTTCTTTCGCGCTTTATTCTAAAAGCATCATTTTCGCCTAACCTTAATGTATTTCAGGAACAATCAACACAACATTCACTCATCAGAATAAAAGCAGCAACGGTAGCAATAGTAGCGAGCGAGATAGAGAGAAATAGCATCTTATAGCGGAAACGCAACCTTTAACCTCTCGCCAGATGAATGACAACGTTGCAAAAGTCGTATAAGCTGCTCCCGCGCTCGCGCACTAGTCGTTCGCCGGGGGGCCGTTTGTTCGACGGCGACTTTTATAGTTCATCAAGAGGCTGAATTCCTACGACGGAAGTTTCTTGTGCTCGAGTCGAAGCAGAAAGAGAGAGAGAGAGAGAGAGAGAGAGAGAGAGAGAGAGAACTAACACGTATCTTTGCGAAATTTCTTGCAACTTACACAGGAAAGTGTTCCAAAGCTCATATCGTTGAGAATGCGCATAGTGGTATTGCGGGTCGAAAGCCCTCTTTGTAATTATTGAGATAAGGTGCGGAGAGAACGTAAATATGTTGTTTCTTTTTCGTTTTTTTTTCTGTGTAATAGAGAAAGTATAGCGTTTATGATAAATTTTCGTAAGTTTGAATATAAGTGATGAATAATATTCGAACATAAATAAAAATATTAGATTAAATTTTTGGCTTTGTAAAATTTGAAACTAGACACTTTTGATTATGTACTTTACGTTACTTAAGTTACATTATACAATAGAACCAACGTTTCGCCGTCATGCTCATACAATAGAAATCTAATAAAAAACTCTTCTACCTCCCCCTAATTACCAGCGTAAATTCCGAGAATCCCTACAAAGAGAAATCCTACTCTTCCATACCCCCTAACCTGAGTCCTTTTATACTGTTCATTTTTCCATCGTCCGATACTTGAAAGTTTCCCGTTCATATCCTCGCAGACTGTAGCAGATGGAAAAGCGTGCGAGGCTTACGGTCGATAGAGAATTAATAATATTGCCTGGAAAATCACGGACTTGCTCTGAGAGAGCTACGTGTACATTTGCGTGTGTATATATACACACATATACACATATATGTATACCGACAACAGCTGCATATGCCTCTCTCTCTCTCTCCCTCCCTCCCTCTCTCTTTGACACACACGTATAAATTCGAAAACTTGCATACACATGCATGCGTGCCTGTACGTACGGCTCGGTACCACGTGTTGCATGCTATATCATCAAAAATTTGCGCACCCTCCGGACTATGTGTGTGTGTGTGTATATATATATATATATATATATACACACACAGGTATATAGAAAAGAGTTTCTCATTTTAATTTACGTTATGAATTTGGTAATTTTACCTGAGCCTTTGTTTACCTCCATGTGCTTTTTTTATTATTTTTTCTTTTTTTTGAGCGGTGGGGGGGTTGAAAATAGAATGGGAATTATGTGGAAAATTTGTTTTACCTTTGTTTCAGAGAGTTCGTGGAAATGAATGGAAATAACTTTTATCCAGGAATTGCGCATTGATAAAATACTGTATTAAAGTTAATAAAGCTTTTTATCATTTTTATAACTAATCATATTTTACTAACTAATATAATAAATTCTTTAAAAAAAAAAGATATGAAATTTAATTAAGGACGCTCTTGCACGCAGTATGTGCGCTTCAGCGAGAGCACAAACTGTACCATACGCGTCGTTCTATTTCTCTCGCTCTCGTGCTGGTCGTCTGCTATTTGTGTTTATAATCATTAATATCTCGAAATTTCCCACGGCTACGTATAATTTACAAGGTATGATTTGAAATAGGAAGCCTTAATCTTTCAGTCATACGTTTTATACTGGTCAAAAAGTTGATTCCTTTTAAAAAATACTCGACTTGACTAATTTTTCCCGCCGTCCCATAAGGTACATGTAAAAAATGACAACTTCAAACGTTAATTTCTCAAAATTGTCTACGGTTAGAGGGTAAAATAAAAATATCACAAGATTCGTCACATCTTGAACTATTGAAAATGTTATATCCCAGTTTGTAAATTTTTATGCAAGAGCGTCATTAACTTTGTCGTATAAAGCACTTCTAAAATATCTATCCAATTCCATTTGCATTAACAAGAAATATCATGTTTGTTTAACCCAATATTCGTGTTTCAGATAATTGTTTTTAATTCGCGAAATCAATTATAACAGAGGAAAATTGAGCTTACACGTAGATACTTTAATTCCCAGTTTTCCATTTCGCGATTCCATGGTCCAACAAATATATTTTTAATCTGAAGTCATGTCAGGCAAAATCCCGGGCCGATGTGCACTCGACTTTAACAGCACGCATGCGCGTATGTTTAGATTCAATTCTCTCGTCGATCGAAAATATCCGAGCTAAAAAAATTTTTCCAGTCACCAAGCTTACCTCCCTGTCAGTTCCCCATACATAAACATACATACACACCATCGATTACAGATAATTTCCCTTGCGAGCGTATATATATATATATATATTCACAATAATCGAGCAATTGGCATAAACACAGCCGCCGCAATCCTCGCACACACATACGCATGCGCGCTCGAGTAGTTTAATTTTAATAGTCCACGTCGCAGATTTGGCCTGTATCCAAGCCAATCTAAGTGAACATCCCCGGGCAGCCGCTTACAATTGGCCGTCACCGCTGTATTTCCCGCAGGCAAAATCAATCACACACTCTCTTTCTCCCACTCTCTTCCTACATCCGCGTTAAAATTAGAAGTTTCGAATCAGCCAACACCGCAGCGTTCGCGATTTTTTTCCTTTTTCTCAATTTACTCAGCCATGGTACATTATTCATTTAATCAGTCAGGTGCGGTCCACCCTTTTTTCCCCTCGAATCCTACAGAGAATAGAAGAAGAATATATATACACACATGTATATGTAACGTGTAGTGTAGAAGAGGACGACCGTATTGCACAGTTAGGTCGATGCAGGGGAAACTCATGAGTATATATGTGTGTATATATATATATACTGTCATGATATTACGGGAACAATGCATGGCTCGCACCGAATCTACCTGTTATAATTAAACATACCACGAGCGTAGGAAAGGGAGTGTGGGTGATTGTGATTACCTTAGTCATTACGATGACGGTACGAATTATAAGCGCGCAATATTGCAAAATTAAAGGAGTCTTACGTAGAGTAGGATCTTGCGTCGATATCTTTCTTTCGTTTCAATTGTCGCACTTTAATGATTATTGCAATATAATTTTCGGTTATATTTTATCAACTTACAAGAACTCAAAGAAATCCAAGCTATTTAATCAACTTACAAGACTATATAGCCAGTTAGAAATCTTCAATGTGCACGTGGGCGTTCGAAAAGAAGACATTCCATCTCACGTGCGTCATCGTGCGCTCAAATTGTTATCTGATAAATAGAACTGGGAGAAAATATTAAATTGATGAAAAGAATGAAAGACGTCAAAGAGCATAGCGTACGGAAAGGAAAGGGTAGGTGGAAGTGTGGGTGTGTGGGTGGGAGGGAGGGGGTTAATCCTTGATACTTATGAGCTTCTTTTCTTTGTCCGTTGTTCATTTTGAGCGTTTGCACTTATGCGGAAACAGAGACGGATATAATTTCGCGACTCTCGATGGTTTCCTAAAAAATTTGATGCTTTATTCATGTGTAAACTAATTACCTATGATATAATATATGCGTATAATAATATTGTAATTACTTCAGTAATAAACATAACGTGCTTTAATATATTACATATCATGGTTCAATTAGCTTGAGTGATTATAATCTGGTATACAATATTATTGTGTACTGTAATAAGAGGTATTACGATGTTTCCATAGAATATTCCTCATTTAGTATGAATTTCGTATATCGGGGTGTTTCTGCTTTCACATTGTATCGACATTTTCGTGAATTAAATTATGTTTGCCTTTAAATTTTAATGACATTTTTCATAATTTCATATAACAGCTTCAAAATATCAGTTGATTATAACTGTACGTAATGATATGATTGAAACCGAGCACCCGCGCGTAACTGCACTTTTAAGTCCCGGAATTTGGGAAAGGGAAAATAATAATTGTCCATTATAAAATTTGTAATATTTATATTGATTACTTATTTTAATTACCATATTACAATGTATCCTACAAATGCGCTGCGAATTCTTGTACGGCAGTTGTATAGTTGTTGGAGTATAATTCTTCTTATTTTTCTGATTGAAATCTTGTTACACTTTTCTTATACTTTCGTTATTACCCTCGTTTTTCGACAGGGGCCGACGGAGTTCTCGGTTTATTTTCCTGAGCGACTAACTCGGGCGTCTCACTTCGCTTCATTTACTCTCTAAAGTTGAATTAGTGAAAAATCCACTAAAGATTAGTAAAAATTGCTCCACCGTAACATTAGTGAATATTCATTTATGATATAGTAAATATTCACTAATTCTTAGTGGCAATACATAGAACTATTCACTAATTAAAAAAGAGGAGTTTCCCCATTTTGAATAGTGGATATGTCCACTGAGAATTAGTGAATATTTACTATTTCATTAGTGAATATTCACTAATGTTTCG
>JAWWEQ010025499.1:0-112935 GCA_035583055.1 Torymus tubicola | reverse complement strand
TATTTTATATAAAATAATTTTTATATTCAATTTGGTTGGATAAAATAAATCACTGCTGGACTTATGTTGTTATGCCGATGCACTAAATCTGCAAAATAGGCTTATGTTGTTAAGTTTTCCGTATATCGTAGCTTTAGGGCAATATTTAGCTACTACTGACAGTTATAAATGAAAAAGGCCCATTTAAAGATACAAAATCCAAGGTTTTTCCGATTTTCAAAAAAAAAAAAAAAAATGGACTTTTGTCGTTATGCTTCGGAATCACAGATACATACATATATACATACGACAAAACACGACGCCCCTGACTCTGCGACCAGAACGCGCGAGCGCATTTGCATTCGCTGGCCCTCCCCGTGTGTCCTTCGCCGATATGTATATATATTCTCTCGCCCAATGTCAGATCGAACTTTGCGCCTTCCGCTATATACACGCGCATGTATACGAGTGAGAAGGAGAGAGAGGGAGAGGAAAAAAAGAGAGAGAGAGATCCGAGAGGGAGACGGGAAGCAGAAGAAGAAGAAAAAGCAGTAGACTAAACCGGGGGGGAAGTAACAAGAAGAAGAAGAAGAGGGAATACATACGTATATAGATGCGCACGTGTGTGCGTGACGTCAGGCGTTTCGGCGCCGCCGCGTGTGCGCGGTGTGTATATATAAGCACCCGGTGGATGCCCGTAGTCAATGCAGACGGACTATCGCCGCGCTAGCGAGCTGTTTATATAGTTTTATCCAGGATTATCCGGTGAGGAGATAAAAGTCAGAAGAAAAATGGCGAAACTTGGATATCTCGTAGCATTGTGCGCTTTCGTGGCGGTTGCCCTGGCTGAGGAGTTGGTCTACTCCGACAAGTACGACTACGTCAACGTCGATGAAATCCTGGCGAATGAGCGCATCAGGAACCAGTACTACAATTGTTTCCTGGATGCGGCGCCTTGTCTCACACCCGACGCCAAGTTCTTCAAAGGTATTGTTGGGGTAGAATCTTTTGTCGAAGGGTTGGTTTCGGGATTGATTGATGTGGATAGGAGGATTGATAAAGAATACTCATTGTTGGTTTACAATTTATTTTTACAAATCATTGTAAACAATAGAATAATAATCAATTTTTTTATTTCAATCTAAGTCATAGTACGTGCCTTCATTTTTAATTTCATTCACAATAAGGATTTTTAAGAATAATTTTTATTATACTACACTTCAATTGAGTAGCAGAAAAATATTTTTTTTATCTGAATTTGTTGAGTTGTACATCGAAAATTATTATAAACACAAAGAGTTTGTCAAATTGTTAATAAGAATGCAGCGTAACTTTCCAGTTTCATTTTGAATTCAAAGATCTTCAATGTTTTGAACATTTACGACGACTCAACTTGAAGTCATTAATATTCGTTTTGCTAATTTTATGCAAATATTTATATTTACATATTAATGTCCCCGAATGTAAATAATTTGAGATGACTACTTTTTTTTTAATCTGTGAATGAAAAAAGTATAATTTAAACATCAAGTTTTCATAATAATTTTAATTTGTAACCTATATTTCGTTAATTATTTTTATGAATGACATCATATTATGCAAGTGTTAATCTTCTCCATTCAAAATTTATCGATTACATTAAAACAAGCAAACAACATTTCGCTTCCTTTTATTTATTACGCCGTTGTATTCAAGAGAGTTGTAAAGTCAATGTTATAAATTTAAATGTGATAGGCAATCAACTTTATCAAATGAACAAAAAAACATATTCATATTTTATAACTTTATAAAAAATTATATAATTATTATATTATTAATATATTATTTTATATTATTTTAATAAAATAATACATTATTTTATTTTTGTTATATTTTAATTATCTACTAAACTCAACCAAAGAACCCTTTATTCAATGAAAAATTGATAACAAAAATAAAAACTAATAACAGTTTAAATCAATCGTAAAATGGGAAATTTTCAAAACTATACGTCTATATATACCATATTCACAATCAATATATATATATATATATATATATACTACAATATTGCTTCTAACGATGCCAATCACCATTAACCCCAATCATTCCTCTTCGTCCGCACAGACAAGTTCCCCGAGGCCATCGTGACCAAGTGCAAGAAGTGCACGACCAAGCAGAAGGAGAGCTTCGAGAAGATCGTCCTGTACTACACCGAGAAGGAGCCTGAAAAGTGGAAGGCCATCCTTGCCCGTGCTATCGAACAGTCCCAGAAGAAGAGGTCCGCGTAAATTAACCACGTGACAGTACCGTGTCTATATATATATATAATAATAATAAGCATACCAAATTCCTCATAGTCTGTAATAATAATAGCAATTCGGCGAAGAATGAAAGAAGAAGAAAAAGAAAAACATAATCGGTTATGTCATGCGTGTACAAGAGCGAAAAGAAGGACCGATCGCTGCGTATATATTTCTCCGTGATTGTGTACTTATATACCACATATATAAGTACCGGGTCGACGCACGACGCTGCGTATGTACGCGATCGACGCAGCGACGTGATCATGCGATTAATTATGCATGCGCGAGAGATCGAGAAGGAGAGATAATATGTATACTCGTATCTCCGGTACGTATGTCTTTGTATAGTTTAGGCTTTTTATTTTGGCGACGCGATCGAATAAAGCCATTTAAGTGAATGCGTGCGTCTGTATATGTGTTTTGACGTTTTGCGAATAAGGAGATGTATGTATATATACGTCTGTAATATTGTTAAAGTTTGTCCTCATTGTTGTCCCGAATCCGGCGGATATTTCAATTACGCATATACGCACGGCGTGAACTCGTTTCATTCTTTCTTTTTTTCCTGAGTCGCAGGAAAACTGTCAATTGTCAATCATCACGCCGTGCTGAATAGCCTATTTACACCGCGCGGTTCCTCGGGAATTCTAATGTACATGTGATTTAAATAAAGTTAGCCGCGCGTATGCGAGTGAGCATACGTGAAGCAGTTGAAAGAAAAAGAAAGGAAAACATGCATGTTTCATTTATAACGAGTGGCTAATCGATCCTCACCTGTTTCTCCTTTCCACGTGTTCCATACATATATATATATATATATATATATTCCATATATAAACATCAGCGATTGATTTCCTCGAGCATTGCGGACAGCGTTTACATTATTGGGATTCGAATTACGCAAATTGGATGGGCTAATAAGAGAATGCGCGCGCCCGCGTGGTGCTCGATGGATTAGCATAAGTCGCGAGAGATGCGTATACACACGTGTTTGCGCTGTTCCTCGTATTAGGGCTATATGTTAACCGTTGTTTGCATTTCTAATATATAAGTACATTCTTACATGGGAATATTATATAGTTTGGTATAGCTTTTGGTGCAGTCTTAATAGCAAAATTAATTTCTAGTTCAGTGAGAAGATATATAGTGTAGTTTTGTATAGATGAAATATCTCGTATATATAGAAAGGAAATCAGGTCAACGAAATATAGACGCGCAGTTATATATTGGGAATTATAAATTAAAAGTTACGCAAAATATAGTTGCATATATGGCGATGATGGTATATTGACCTTCCAAATGTTGGGTAAAAGTAATGCGACTAAATGAGAACAACGTTGCATATGTTTTTTTTTTTTTTAGAAATTATATCAGAAACAGATGAACTTGAAAACGCTTGTAGACCGATTTCAGAAATCAACTCTATCTTGTTGATTTCATAAGTATATATGTTCTTGATAACTATAATGTAGAAGTTCAAAATATGATAATATAAGCAGTATAGTTATTGAGTAAACCGTATTATCTTGTATTTTTATCAATTAAACTCAAAACTAATAGGTGAGAGCAACTTAATCAGATCATATTTTTTGAATAATTACAGTATCCTATAGAAAAAATAATGTACATGTATGCGGCCATAGAAACTCAAATATGGTCATATATTGACAATTATCTATAGTAAAAGTTTTAAATTTAGGTTAACAGGACAAATACCTTTTTTTTGTGGCCCAATATAATTAATTACAACAATATGGATAGTAAAATCAGATGTTATGTTTATTATTAAATTAATTAAATTACATACTTTATAAACAGTCTATTTCATACTGTGCATCTCTCTCATTCGTTCTCTCTCTCTCTCTCTCTCTCTTTCTCTCTCTCACACACTCTCTCTAGCTCTCATATACATTATAGAATTATATTGATATTTGTAATTAAAACAAACGTTGTTCTCGACAACTCTGCATGAAAGAACCTAGATTGATCCTGTGATGACCGGATGGGTCGAATTTATTTAAAAAGTCATTCCAGAGGTTAGTATACTTGGGCAGCTGTAGCGTATAGATGATCTTACAGGCCATTTCCTTGTTTTTCGGTGAGCATTTCGCGCAGCTCGTAGAAATGAAATCTGGTAGCACGCCTGTAATGAAAAGAGGATAAGAAAAATGGTACTTTGTACAAAATCGTTCTGAAAAACTAGCGACAAAAAAATTTTTTCGATGACGCTTGAATAGAGCTTGTCATGATTATAGACCGATTTTTGGAAATGGATTAAAATTCACTAATTTTTATAAATATCTACACTGAGAAAAATGTTATAATAAAAATTACTATATTATATATAATAACGTCGGGACAAACTAGGATTATCGAAATTTGTACTATATTTTATAACAAAAATTACTATGTACATAATAAAAATTACTATATATACATAGCAATTTTTGCTATAAAATATAGTAAAAATTTTGATAATCCATAGTTTATCCCGGCGTTACAATATAATATAATAATTTTTATTATAACATTTTTCTCGGTGTCCACTTAAATAAAAAAGTAATCGACCAATACAACATCCTAACTATGTACAAACTACATAATCTACCGATATACAAATATATACATAAATATAAATATGAACTCACGCTTGAACGCACGGCCGTCGCTGGGACATGGTCCCTGATCGAGGAAACACTTGGCGTAATACTGCAATGTGGCGTCGTCGTTGAGGATATCGTTGATGCGCATCGGCTGCTCGTCAGCGTAAAGTCCTGTGACGAGCCATCCAAGGAGCATAAGCGTCACGTAAAACGCCGGCCTCATATCTGTACGCGTGTCGTCGGGAAATTCAGTATGTTTATTATAAGGCAACAACATGTTTGCTTGCGACTCCTCTGACGTTTATATCGTATTTTGAAAATATTTCGTTGTCGAGGTGTTTAATTACGTGACCAATCTACATGAGTAGATTCGTTGAAATTTTTGTCGGTGGCTCGATACACGTGGTTATTCGCGTGGTTATGATAGGAGATATAGAATAGCAAAAGAGATTTAGATAAGGAAGTTTAAGGATGAGAAAGTGTAATAGAAAATATAAGTATATTAGAATTTGGAGTATTATGTAAGTAATGAACGTTTTTGAAAATTTAAATATCATTTTTTTATAAAGTTGTGACATTAAAAATAAATTAATGTAAGCTTAATTTTTAATGAAACGCCTACACTTAATTGTTAAGTGATTTGTATTGTATAAACTCTGATCTTCTATAATATTAATTGATAAATCAAAAGTTTTCAATCCTGACAAATTAATTTTAATTTAATATTTAATTTCATCTTATTAATTATCGTATCTATTTTCTACCTTCCCTATCCTTCTTTAAATAACAACACAAATCGTTCAACCGAAAAAAGGCAAATATACAAAACTATAAGTATCGTTGAAAATAAAATGTCCTTCCGAGGGGAATAAGATAATTACGCTACTATATGCGCGAACTAAGCAATCGATAAGTATAGGGTGTAGTATCAGACCAACCAACCTGTCATTATATATAAAACGTCGGTACGTTCCCGAACCAGCTTCAACTAAACCTTTGCCACTCCTTAAGAGACTTCTGCCGAGTTACCAACGAATACGGACTCATATATATATAATAACTCCCTCATGACGACGACGACGACGACGACGGTATCCTCGAATCAGCGCCAATTGCGGGAAAGCTGTTTATCGAGCGCCAGTGAGACATGTTTTCGCGGCTTGGGCACGTGTTGCCTTCCGCGTCGTCGCTTGATATACGTGGTTAATCGCACGGGCGTGACTTTATTCAGACGTCGGCTTGTCGCGGAAGCAACCCTACTAAATGTATAATGCGACTCGGTATAACTGATCAGCGATCCTATAGTATCTCTGGTTCGGTTATCGTGGATGTATTATACGTCATGAAATTTTCGGGATAACGATATGCGTGACGAAGGGAGCAATGCACGCTGCCGCGTGTAGTGTATGTGTGTATAGATATATGCTACGTTGTTCAGTATATAGTTGTGACGAGACAAAAGGTGTATATTAGAGCTCCGCTGTGCGTTTTGGAGTAAAAGTGTAGGTAATTAATAAATATAATAATATTACTTTTTTAATTTATGGTAAAATTTTTATTATTTTAAATTTGATAGATGCTCATGGTTGACCAAATAAGTATTGGTAAGGAATCAATAAGAAATGTATATATAAAACTAATTGGAACATACAGTATTCATATTTAAAATTAAGCATTTGCATTTAAATTTACCTGTGTATATAAATGGAAAAAATTTTTTATATTGTGTACCTTCGGCTCGTGCTAGTTTATCGTGCACACCATATTTTTGGTGTTACATATATTGATTTTCGCGTTTTTTGAGTCTCAAAAGCGAGCCTTTATTGATTTTTATGTATAGTTGTATCAAAAATAAGATTTAATAAATAAAAATTAATTCAATTTTCTTGTTTCTTGTGAATATATGTGTAAAATAAAAAAGTGATGAAAAACATGCATGTACAAAGTTATGAGAGATTATATTTAATTTTTGCAATTTTACGATGTTTTAAAATATTTAAATTTTCGCAGTCGGTAATGTTTATTTTCCATTATTCAAAAAGTCGTTTACGACCTCTTTTTAGACCGGGAAATCGCGAAAATCGTACATATGTTAAAAATTTATTTTTGACAGTTTTTCTTACTCATATTCACAAAAGTTTCTAGGCGCGAGAACGAAAATCTTAGTATAATTGGTATATAGGCAGAAAATCCGCTTCATATATCAAAAAAATCGTCTATAAGTAAGTGGAGCCAGCTATTTGACTGTAAACATTGCAGAATTTTCTTTAAAATATATGGGCATTATAGAACATACATTTTATATGAAGCGGATTTTCAATTTGGGACTATAATAAGAAGATTTCCTTTATCACTTAGAAGCTATTTTTGTGAGTGCACTTGAAATCTGCTAGTTTTTCTAAACTGATTCTATAGCAAAGTTGGTTCTTTCTTTTTTTTTTTATTTTGACAAAATTTATAGAATAGCATTGGTTTCATGCGCGATTATAAAACCAACTTTGCATTTTTTTATTTGCTATATCTATATCCGTGAGTGTCCTCCAATTTCTAAATAAAATAAATTACGAACCTTTAAATGAGCATATGGAATAACATGGAAATGGCTAAATTTTGACAAGAATCACTTTGTTAACTTTGTTCGATATATGGTAATAATTTTTTTCAAAATAAATTTATAGAGGTTCCAGACAACCAATCCAGATATATAATTAAAAACGTTTTGCTTATACATACTAAACCACGTTTGTTATCGCGACTATATGGATACTTAGTAAAAAGTAATTTATTCTTTTACAATATAACGACGTTTCGGATTTACGAGAAACGGAAAAAATAAATAGTTTAAAACCCATTTTACGAACAGAAGTTGAGCGTCCTAACCACGGAGTTATCGATAGCAGTATCATAGTATCATCTAATCGTAATATATACGCGATTTCTCGGAATGTCGGTATTACAGAACTCTACTATGCGTTTAGACTAGCGCCGAAGGTGTAATCTACATTATATTTAAACGAAAAATGCAATTGAAACATGCACTAAATTAGGAAATTTTCAGAATTTATAGTAACTAATTACTGTAATTGGCTCTTATAACTACTATGACAATAGCTGTAAGTTTTGAGATTTTATCTCACTAGATTGTGACTTTCCTGTGAACACAGTGTTGTTTTTTTTTCGTTCACTTCACAACTTACAGAAATTTTACATTGCACCTACAGATAAAAACGCAATCTCGTACTCCTCAAACTTATTCCTTACCTTCAGAGCGCTCCTAGACTTTTTAATATTCTTTTTCATATTTCAGTCTATTAATAAATAAAATTCTACTCCACGAATTTCAATAGTACTTTATTAAGTCGGATCGGAAAGACTAATTCAGTATACCTATTCCGCGTACTTTAGTAGAAAAGTAGCACAATTCCAAGCATGCGAATCGCATTAATTTTCGCAGCAATCTAATAAATCATACTGATAGGATTCGATGCATAGTTGCATACTCTACAATTTACTGCGTTAGAAAATATAGTTTCGTATATCAAATACACATGCTTTAATTATGTGTATACTATATGTAGGTCACACCGGCGAGAAAAATAATTGTGTATTTATTATTTAGTCATGCGATGACACTAGTACAAGAAAAACAAAATTATACTTTCCAAACTTATTTAAATTAAAACAAATTTTAAAATAATTTTATTTTTGCTATAGCTATTAAAGTGTCAAATGACATTAATATTAATAATTTTAAATTATTCATTTAATTAATAAATAATACTGACAAAGAGTATCTCACATGTGAATTGTGAATTTTGCTTAAACTTTGAAAAATGTTTTTAGATACCAAAATATACAAGAAGTGGCAATATTAGACTTTAACGTTTTGGTAAAACGAAGTTATCCACATTTTTAGATGTATTTTAAAAATTATTTTCCAAAATACTATGTTTTTTATGTTAATTATTCAATCTAAAAACTTTGCATACAATTGTTGAGATAAAAAATAAAATAGAACTTGAAAGTATGAGCTTTTCGTTGCTTTTTTCCGATTTAAAAAATATCAACTCCTTTCAAATTTAAGTAAGTTCAAAATTATGCAATGAAAAACCGCGCTGATAATCGATAGAAACTAGAACTTTTTCATGAAGGTATATTTAAAGCACTTTTCTTCTTTTGAATCATCATAATGTGAAAACGAGTTGAGATTTTTTAATTCTGAAAGAAAAAACAGAAAGCTCGCACCCTGTAGTTTTATTATTATTATTATTTTTAAGAATTGTATACAAAGCTTTTCTAAACTGAATAATTAACATAATAAAAATAAACTTGGGCATCTGAAAACGTGTCTCAAAATTTGAATAAAATCCCCGAGATACTCTCCTTGCGAGCTAGTGTACTTTCATCACAGTAATATATAATATAGGGATACAAAAGGGATAAAATAAAAGATATAAAACTTTTTATAAGAAACATATACGAATATAATCTCTATCTATACATAATTTAATCATTTACAATAACTATACAAAGATACAAAATATGCGTATTTTTATATCATCACCTGCATTCATATGCGAAACTTACAAAGTACATATATATCTAATATACTTTCTTACCTGTTACTTTAAACAGACTTTATTTGAAATTTGAATAACTCTATGTATACTCATAATTAATAAATAATCAAATAACGTGAGGACTAAACAAATTATAAACAAATATAACAGTGTACAACTTCTAACGTTTAAAACATTTAGATTTTTTAATATAAAATATAACCGAGTATATGTATAAAAACACTGAAATCCTTCAAAGGCACATATGTGATGTAAACATTGCAAGTCTTAAATTAATGTGATGTTTACGTTATTAAAAAGTAAGTAAACAAAAATTTTTCGCTACGATTCTAGTGCTTTTTTACTAGCCTAGAATAAGTGAACAAGGGCTGCATTTATATTTAGCTCTGGATTTTCATGACTGGGCTTTAGAGTTATGCTTATACGATAATCGTGGGTTTTGCGTGCTTTCGTGGTAATCGTGTTCCACACTCAATGCTGTTACGCCTCTTCTGCATAAGGAGTTCCCTGGAAAAATTCATTCACAACGTTACATTTATGATTCCCTTACATATTTTTTCCGCACCGTGATGTATATTAACGTTTTTCTCAAGTATGATAGTAAAATAAAAAGAACTCGTAAAGCACATAGCTTGACTAATTATCAACCCTTTATTAAACTGAGTAAAAAAATTACAAAAATTCAAAGTGTGCGCCAATTCAAAGTTGTGTGCGTATAACGATTTATAAAAACTGCATTAATCGTAAACAAAGTTTAGATATTTGAAATTCAACGCGTGTGTAATACTGTTTCAAAGAATCAACATAGAAAAATTAATATATGTAAAAGTGATAATAAAAGCTTGGTTACAATAATTTTTAAATTTAAACATGATTGAGTTAATTTGTTTAGGAACTATAAAACTACTTCTTATCACAAAATGATCTGTCACTTTAATGGCGCAACGTAAATTTGTGCTTGTAAAATTAACACTACATAAAAGTACGTGTTGATGAGATGACGTTTATCATGTTCCTTTTTGTACCTTCATAAGAGCTTTGATGCCAAAAGTAGCTGCAACACCTAAACCAAACATTATCAAGTGTGGTAGATACTGTATTCCAGGAATATCCGGCCTCTTTGCCATCAGCATAGTAAGAACTTTCAACTTGTTGTCAGAGTAGGGTGGATAACGGGATCTAAAAGTACAAAACAAAAATTTTATCTTAATATTTGATAAACTATTATTTTATTACTTTCAATGATAAATCTTGCATTTATATGAAAATGTACACCAAGATTTTGCAATTCTTGCTTCCGGAAGTCCAGAAGTGCAAAGTGTTTTCGGACTTGATCGCAGTTAAATCCGAAAATTCATTAGATTTCCGGACTTAATCGTAATCATGCCCGAAAACTTATCGGATGTTCGGAATTTAGTGTCTCAGGGAGTTAAGTACTCGAAAGCCTGCTATTACTGTTAGTTAATTGTAGATGTTATACTTACGAGGCAAGAGTTTCTCCAATAATATTGTAATCTTTTATCAAACAACCTTTGGGATGAACAAATGTGTCATAAGTAAGTTTTCCATGGTAAGCACCCATTCCAGATGCTCCAACACCACCAAATGGTAAAGTATCAACTGAAAATACAAAATGTATAAATTATATTGAAATATTAACTATTATTGTAATGAAAAGAGATTTAAAACCATGTAAAACAAAACCAACAAAAAAATACCACCTGGAAAGAGACAACTTTAATTAAATATAGAATAATAAAACACATATAACCACAATAAAGCATATTAGTGCACAAGCAATATAATGTTAATAGAAATTAGTGTAGTATTGTGTAGATTAGTTCTACAGCTATGTATATCTGTGTGATACTAATTCAAAATAATTAATAAATCTTACCTGTCATATGCAATATAGTATCATTGACTACAACATTTCCACTAAATGTGTTAGTTATTATTAGATTTAAATCTTCCATGTTAGTTCCAAAAAGGTACATAGCTAAAGGCTTCTCCCTGCATAAAGCAGAAGCATTTTGCATTTTTAAATTAATATATGACAATCACATTGTTAAAGGATTAGACTTGAGTCAAATGGTTTATTGCTGTTCATTATTTCAAAACAATAGTTGATTTGTCTGATTGTTTATATTCATTTTAAATTCAAATAAGTTTATACCACAAACCAATTACGATAAACATTCCCATACAAGCAAGCAGTTTTAATATTTTTCATTCCTCATTGCAAATAAGGTAAATAATGCATACAAAAAATTTCAATGCAATGTATTTTTCTTACATGCAATAAATAGTTATTACATAGAACTTATTTAGCCTAACTCACCACCATACTGCATGATTGTATCATTGACACATACAGAGCCAGATTTCGTTTGATTTATGAACAATTTTTGTACTGCCTTATCCTTTGAGAATACATACAATACAAGGGGATGGTCTCTAAATTGTAGAAAATGAAATTATTTGTAGAAAATCATACAATTTAATTTAATTCAATTTGTATGAAATTTCTAAATGTAAAAGGAAATGTAAAATGCTTTATTGTTGCAATAAAACCATTGAACTCGTATACATTTCTGCATAGGTTTAAAAATTTTAAAAGAATATATTCTTCTAATTTTAGATCAAAAATTCATTTATTATCATTATACTAAATTTTGTATTTTTCACTAGTTCGATATAAAATGTATCCTATTCCTTTGGAAATTTTTAAAAATATTATACTTGTGAAGCTGTTATACTTTGGCATCAGAATATGAGCTACTAAAGTATTATTACATTTATATTTATAGTTTGTAACATTAACTACTTTCTAGAATTTTAAAATAGTGTAACTATTAAATAATAGTAAATAATAGTAAAGTACTGTAAAAAACACTTTATAAGTATTTGAAATCTATTAAGCAACTACAATAAATAAATATTTTATCAAACTTACCGCTCATTTATGAACTTGATTGCTTCGTAGGCATTGCTTACATTTACAATGGGTAAAATTGGTCCAAAAATTTCTTCTTTCATAATAGGATCTGTTTCTTTGACATTTGTAAGAATTGTTGGAGCAATAAACCTTTCAGAAGCATTAGTCTGTCCACCAACTGCCACCTCACCATTTGATAAGAATGACACCAAACGCCTACAATATCATATTATAAAATATTTAACCATTTCTTTATAGTGAAATTTTGTTTACATTTATTTGTTAATTCACTCACTGAAAATGTCTATCACTGACAATACGACAGAGATCTGGGCTTTCTTGAGCGTTTTCACCATACCATTCTTTCATTGTCTTTTTTGCTGCTGCTACAAAAGCACTTTGTACTTCTGGGGTGCATAAGACGTAATCTGGTGCAATGCAAGTTTGACCAACATTGACAAATTTACCCCACATAATTCTTTTGGTTGCAATCTCAATATTTGCTGTATGATCAATGTACACAGGACTAAAAAATAAGAGCAAATTATTAAAGTACTTGATTGTAGCTTTAAAATCTAAGATTTGAATAAAATACATAAAAACGTTAATAATATGTACCTTTTGCCACCTAATTCCAATGTTACTGGGGTAAGATATTTGTTAGATGCTTCACGTACAATACGACCAACTGTAGTTGAACCAGTATAAAAAATATAATCAAATCTTTGCCTTAAAAGTTCAGTTGTTTCTTCAATTCCGCCTAGGACTACTCTATAACATTGCTATATCAAATGTACTAGATTATTAAGAGCCCAAAAATAAAATAAAAAAATCTGGTAAATTAATTTTTTCCACTCACGTTATCTACATATTTTGGTATCAATTCATATATAAGTTTTGCAGTAGCAACTGAAACTTCTGATGGCTTAATGATAACACAGTTTCCAGCTGCCATTGCTCCCACCACTGGTGCTAATGTAAGTTGTAGGGGATAATTCCAAGCACCTATAACCAATACTACACCATAAGGTTCCTTGTGAATAACAACATCATCTAACAGGTTAACAAATGTTTTTGGTGGCTGAAATCAAAATAAAATTGTAAACAATAAATTTGTTTGTAAGTGTCAATAATTTTTTTAAATCTATTTTTATAATTCAATAGTAAATATATTTAAATATTATTTTATAATTTTTATTTTACCTTTTCTGGTGCAGCCCATTCTTTTATATGCCTCAACATATGTATGATTTCATTTATTGTGTAATCAATTTCAAGGACATAATTCTCAAATTTACTCTGAAATAAATACATTATTCTATCAGTAAGATGCAATAAAATAAATTGATGTGATAAGACGGGAGAGTCCGATAAAAAAAAAAGACAATGAAAAAATATAGCAATAAATAGACATACCCTTCTCAAATCAGCATTTAATGCAGCATGAAATTCTGATCGATTCTCTTCTAGCATCCTCTTTATACCTTTTAGCTGTTTAATTCTAAAATCTAATGGTCTTGTTTTACCACTGTAAAACGTCTCCCGAGTGGACTGAACAATCTAAAAATATCAAACTCATTATGCATTCTGGACTAGACAACTTCTTTAACAATTTATGCGTATAAAAACTCACCTCTGCGTAGTTTGACATTTCTTTGCCGTTGATTGAAACTGAAAAAAATAACAGAGCCTTATTAATTCCACAAAGCAAACAGATGAAATCTCAGTATAAAAAAAGTATCCCCAAGATAATAACCAGTAACTAGAAATTTCTATCTAAGAAGGAAAAGAATAAACAATTTCAATGTTCAATTACAAAAAAAGAACAGTGCGCTATAAAATACGCGATGGCATATAACTCGCCAAGGCCACTGTGGACTTCACAATTTCGTATCATATCTCTCTACTCTCTTTCTACAAAACGAGCAATTACAAACAGCTGATAAGCGTCCGATAATCTCCTTTCGACCGAGTCGAAAATAACTCCCACCTTTGCACTGTACATTCTGATATTTTCCACTTACTCCTTAAGTATATATTCTACATACAAATACACTAGACAGCAAATACGGACCTTTTGATATAAGCGCATCAGGCAGACGAATTTCAAATTTTTCCAAAACACGCAAGGTCGCGCGCGCTTGGGACACTCCGTATAATAATATATTAGTAAATATACTTTCTTTAGTCAAAGGTCAAAGTAAAACAAAAATATTGAAATATTACTACTTTGGAACAACGTACTCTAATCTGACGGACATTTAGCAAGAGCCATAATATATATAGAATCGTAATATACGTCACTGGAGAAATACCGGTTCCCTGCGTGTGCCTCCAATTATATATATATATACGCGCGGCTCGCGAAGAAAGAGAAAGAGACGTATATAGATATATACGCACGCAGGTGCAAGTGTTGTAACTGCGAACGGGAGAGAAAGTTTCTTATAGCATAATACTTTCGGCGCGATGCACGTTATACATACGCGCGTGCGCGTCCACGGAAACGAGCATCATATATATATATATATATTGGAGTCGATGACACATTTTCCATCACAACACATTTTCTTCTTTGTTTTGCCATCTGATCACGAACTGTCATAGAACCGAGAGGAAGTCAAAAGCCCGGTATACCGCGTATAAACAATTGGCGGCGGATGACACACGCGGAAACACCTGTTCTCTGCACCGTAATATATATATATATATATGTGTATACACACACACACGATGAGATGAGAGGCAATCGCGACGGTATATATAATTATTATGATGACAAACGACCGGTAGCAGAAGGCATGTTAACACGCGACGTATCAGGGAGTGCCGTTGCAGTACACTTCCATGATATATATATATCCTCTTCCTCTCTCAACATTATAATATTACAATATAAAATAACTCACTCTATATATATACCTATATTCAACAATTATCCTTCGCGTAACCTTCCGGAGTACTTTTCAACAGTATAAGTATACGCCCGACAAATAACGCTGTATCACGATGATGACTCCAGTATGAGAAGCTTACTCTGCGCACCGTAAGAGATCCACACAACACTGCACACACAGCTTCCTCTCGTCTGTCAGACTCTCTGCGCGCGCGACTGTTCGTATAATAATGTGCGGACGGACGGCGCGGGCCGCGGCAGGCAGTGGCGGTTCGTTTCGAAAACGACGATAGGCAACTAACAGCGGAGGGGCATATTATATATATATAGCGCGCAGGTATAAGGAGGAGGGTTTCCGTGCTTTTGTCATATTGTATATTATGTGTATATCGCAAGAACTTCAAGTATGCGGTGCGTAATGTACGCGATATGTGTATATATACGCACATAAGTGCACGCATTGTAGACACATTGCTGCGCGGAGGCGATTATTAAGTTATGTGATTGTGGATAGGTATGTGTATGGATGTGGTGCAATATGTGGTATGCCGGATGATTTGACGCGGACGTCGTGCGTGTGATTATATCGAAGAGAGTGTAGTGAATGTTATGGAGGAAAGCCGATGAATTATGGGTATAATATATAAGAATGTTTTGAGTTTGTTGTTATGGTAAGTAGAGAGAGGGTATATATATATAAAATTATTGATTAATCGAGCTTTCTGTCTTACCGTCTGACGGAGTGATTACATCACGGATGTTGTAGTTTCATGGGAGTGCAAGAGAGGTCGCGAGAACACCGTTTCTATTTTTATAGTAGTTTTTTTCATCATCCTACGGATATATCTACGTACGGTATCGAAATGCAAAACCTGTCTGACCGGATCATAATGATTTTTAAAAGTATTGAAAATAAATAAGAAAAAAAGAAATATTTCAAGAACTTTTTAATAAAGAATTTGGCGGATGTTAAAATACCTTTTCGAATTTATTCGAAGATAAAAAATTTCATTGTGAGCCTTTTTTTAGTGACCAGGATATTATGATAATTAACAAAAGAAGGATTCGAGTGCGATTAAATTGAAAGGAAAGAATATGATAAATATTTGAAATTGAGAATATAAATAAATTTTAAAAATAAGTAATATTAAAGTGTCACACTGATAATGAATAATCAAGATTTTACTATCTACCATCGTTATAGCCATTGTAATGAGTTACTTTGGCCTCCTCAACCTGGATTCTGACAGCTTCTCCGTTATTATTATTATTAGATTCTAGTGTCTGTTCGATTGTTTGTGTCATGTTGGTATTGAAAATGTGAAGTTTGTTTTATGCTGAAACACAAGGTGACGTTAGCGATATCGTAAATAATTTTTTGTAGTTAAATATACGACTTTTAAAGTACGTTACTACGCGGTAGAGAAAAAATTCATTAAAGAAATTTCAAAGTTAAATTTTGAAAGAAAATTTCTATGTATATATAATATTTTTCATAAATATGTTAATTGTTTAATGTTTAAAAACAATCTTTTTTAAAGAAATTATTGAAGCACGTTGTTTTTCTTCTTAAATTTATCACACTACGTTAAATAGTTCGGAAAAATCAGCTAATATTCTCTATAAGTAAACGACTTTTATGACTTTTCAAAACAATAAACGTACATCTATGGAATATTGAAAAACTATCTATTCGATTTTCAAGCACTGACAATTTTTTCATTTTCCAATACAGTATTCATTGTTAACACAAATATTTAATGTTCAAAAAATTTAATAAATCATGGAAATAAATTTTCAAATGTACAAATAATAACTGTAATTTTATTAATTGCTCCAATAATCAATAACTTGATAACGTCCGATACCAAGTATCCTCAAAAATTTTGAATAATTAATTACAATGCAAACCATTGATTTTATAATTATCACCGTTAATATACCACTGTATATAGAATAACAAATCTGTATATATACGTAAACTACAAATTACCTGGCCGTTCACCTATATATCAGCCTACAAATAATCCGCACATTCGCAATCGTAGCTTCACAGTAAGCAACAAAAGAACCTACAATTCACACTCACACCGCGGAGAAAGAGAGAGAGAGCTCCAACAACGTCCGCGACTCCCCCACAACTGTTCAACGCCCAACTGTATACGCGCGATTTAACGAGATTCTCGTTGCCGGAATCGAATTGCATATACATACAGCCCAGGGATTCATGAAACATTGACAACGCAAAAAGAGAGTGGCAGTCCCTAACTATAACTTAACAAGACGCGCGTTAAAGTGTATAAGCCGACACGGTGAAGGTAACAGTCGATTGTATTATTCACGGGCTCGCGTTATACGGAAGGGGGGAGATGACTAAATTGTTCGCCTACTCGACTAACTAACAACCATTTGTACAATGCTGTATATATATATATATATAATACACACTACACCCTCTTCAACAACGTTGTTCGTTACTTGCGGTTGTTAAGAGAGGTAAAAAGGGGGAGGGACCTTGTGGCAAATTAATCAGCGAACTCTCTGGAAGTCAGTCGCACCTTTGGTATATAGAGCAGTATATGTGTATTATAAAAAGCCGTGACTTCTGAAACTGGCTCGGGTGGGGATGACTTGCAGGAGTGAAAAATGTCATAAAGAGGTGAGTTAATGAGGGGTACTTCGCGCGAGCGCGCGGAACTGCAGCTATTATTATACGTTTGTAATACAGTATAGTGCCGAATACGTATTATAGAGCTAAAGTCCTGCATGCTCTTGTAAGTAGTAGCACTTGATTGGTAAGTTTTATTCGTAGAATCGAGTGTGTGTATATATAACGTGGATGGTGTAGCGTGAACTGGATAAAATAATTGAAGCGAGAATGCGAGAAACTTTCGTTTTAACGATAAAGATGCGTTATATTAGTTTGATTATTAGGTATGAACGAGCTGTGGATGGTGAATTGATTGAATAATTTTTACCTTCGCGATGCGACAGCGCGAAATGTATTTAAAAATCAAATTCAATAACTGATTAATAATAGCGCTTTTTATCATATGCACTTCGAACGATCATTGAATGACAGATTAATATATCATACACACTAAGAACTATGATTAGATATATGCAGGAATAATGATTTGCCGACAAAAAATTAATGGTACTGCGTCTAAAAAATAAAGTAATAAAAAGTACCAGAAAGTTCTAGCAAAAATTTTCAATTTTTGAATGTCTGCGAAACATTTTACATTATGTAACCAATTACTCATTATATTTATAGAAACTATCTATTAGAATTATGTGATTAACTAGAAACTTTTCTTGTTACTTTTAAAAAATCAACACTGAGGCGAATTAATATGAAGACATAATAAATTTAACAACAGTTAAATTTGATAATATGGCAATAAATGTAAAATTACATGATTTGAGAATGAAACCAATTGAATTATTACGGAACCAACTAACAACTATAATCACAAACTTGAAATTATTATTTCGCCATTGTTACGCAGTAAAGTTGATGACAATCCAAACTGCACATGAAGGTAAATCACAAACTATGAATGATGAAACTATATATATATATATATGAAAACTATATATTTTCCACACTAGAAAAACATGCAAATACCTGTCCTGTTAAGCTTGAATACAAGGAAAACTTGTGCGATATTCTCGCGCGAATCTTCTTGGCAGCGTAGTGTACCACTGACAGTCAAGGAATCGTTCGCAGGCGCAAGGAAAAGGCCCGTAAATGCAAATCATCAACTAATGCTCTTTGCCAGTCATTTTTTTTTCCTTTTTTTTTGTTCGCAACACGACAAAAAGGCTTGCGAGAAGTATATGGATGTATGCATATATGTAACGTACGTACATCGGGATACAATCATGAGTGTTTTCAGATTTCGCTTTTGTGATGCACGCGAGCGAACTGTCATTGTTATACATATGGCTTTATTATGTATATGAAAGGTGAGCTTCGTTGTTTGTAAAAAGAGATGGGACATATTGATCGTATACAGGAATATGGCCTTACGCATATATGGGAAAATGATTCATGCGGAATGACTGTGTGTTAGGTATCTAGTAAGGCATTATTCCATCAATACATCGCACATTTATTCATTTCTTTGTGCGCAGGCGTAAATACAACGTCTGCGAGGATAAAAATTCAAATAACAACGAAAAACTATAAGGCGCGTGTAGCGCTGACCGTGAAATCATGCTATATGATTGTAAATATTCCTCAATTTAATTAGCTATTTGCTATATGGAAAAACTTTTCTTCCGTATCTTGCTAAATTTAGCTAAAATTAGCAGTTTTTCGTCAAGGTTGATTTTTCTGCAACGCTATCATTTTTTATTTTCATTGGTTATATATCAAACTTACAGTCCAGTTTAACAAAATATAAAACAATTAATTGGTTTAACGTTGTAATAAATATTCATGAATTTTAGAAAAAAAAACAAACAATGGTTACTGAGATTAAAATGATAAAAATCATTATATGATATTAAAATCTAATCAATTGCTTTAATATAAAGAAAATTTACATACAATTACATCAAATTTAGTACATAATAATAGGAAAAATACAATCCATATAGGTTTACTTTATGGAATGTGGCAATTAAGACAAACAGTGACATGAATGGTGATCATAAATTAATAATAATTCAGTGCAAATTTTTACACCAACAAACACGTTGCAACCTAATCTATATTTAAATGCAGAAATGCGGCTTACTAGAATGAATAAAACATGCATTCGTACAGTCTTGATTAAAAGATTTAATTGTGAACTGGACTTGCTATTGATTATTTAAAGTTTGCATATAATTTAAATGATAGAAAATGGTTAAAAAATATAATCAAAAGTATTAGTTTTATTATATAAAATTAAAAGAAAATCTAAAATAGCTTTGTAGTATTTCTTTCTCGAAGTATTAGTCATATACTAGAAAAAGCACGTACATTAGTGCTTCAAGATCGCAAACTACTCAAGGTTATACAAGTCAAATATTATGAATTCTTAGCTTTTTCACTAATTTTTTTAATGGATTTTCGTTTTCAACGCTGCTCGTTAATGAATATGAATGCTGAAATATTTTATAATAAATTCACTGTTGTATGATATACTTATTCATAAAAACTAACTAATATTACCATTAAAAAAGAAACATATTTTCTGAAAATTATAGGTAATTAGGTTTCTAATTAGTTGTAAAGGAAAACTTTATGCAGTTCATCAAAATTGATTAAAATCCTAAAAAAATAAATGTCATAAAAATTTAGAATATTTTGTTTAATTTAATTAAAGTAATTATAGGCTTGATGGTTCTTCATGGTTCAAATACTTATGTACCAGGTAGCACGAAACCGATTAAATATTTTACTAAAAAACTGAATAATTATTAGCTATTGGTAATACTAAAAATTGACAGATCTGAAGGTTTAAACTAAGGCTGACGATTTGCGAGTCAGATACACTATACCGTAGTCGCGGTCGCTACTGTTCAGCTTTATGCTAATCCTCGTCACATTTTAGTTTTTCTCCTTGCCTCTTTTTAGTCCGCATATTTGTACACATATCAATCTATAATAGTAACATTAAAAAAATTGTTCTTTTCTGAAATTGTATTACGTACATTGTTAGTTGAAGAATTTCTTAAATATTAAAATTTTTTAAATTATAAATCATAATACTTTCATGTTCTTTTTGAAAAATCTATAATACTAGCGCAAGTCGAAAAAATCTTTTAAAATCTGGAGTAGGTTAATTTCTAAAACAATTTGTTTGAATTTTTCATAAGCTTAAATGAACTGTAGTAGCAGTTCGTATATAATGACTGATAATTTTCTAGGCTATTATATATACAATTTAAATGATAAATACTGTTTGTAGACAGTTTTTTATTAGCAGTGGTAGACTGATGCTTCAACTTTTAATTTGTATTTATATCCCTGAACAAATTTTTTTCGCTCTTCTATATATAAATATATATTTCACGATAATCGATCATTCATTATATGCACTTAATCTTTTTTAAGATAGTGCAAATTAAATACTTAGTATTACTAAGCTCTAAATTTTTAATTATTGACTTGCATATTTTAAAATATATAGCAAATTTTATTTTTCGAAATTGTTTTTAAAAGATCAAATTGATAGTTCACATAAGTATACTCTAATACTAATGTAAATGATAAGTGATGTTTTACATCGTTGTAATAATAATTTCACATCTCATTATAATTATTAGTGTTGATGTTCTCGTATGTAAAGGACCGGTTGGGAAATCGTGACTGTTTCCTTGTTATTACGGATAAATATCCGTACGAATATGCAAAATATCATGAGACGAAGAAATCAACTACAATTTTGTTTCTTTTCCTTGTACTTTTTGTAACATGCTTTCGATCAAATAATTATTTTAAAAAATACTTCATTAACAGTAAAAAAAAAATCAATAAAAAACAGAATTAAAAAATTTCCCCTAATAGTAGATCTCTTAGAAATTTGACTTATTGTTAGTACTCACTCTCAGTCATTTTATCAATCAGTACCACCGTGTCCTGGGGCTCGATGTTAACCCTGCAGACTTCAGCGTCGACGCGGTCGACCACAACGGCCTCGGACGTCGAATTCACTCGGCCGTTCGGCTCGTTCATATTCAGGACCACTTCCGCCTACGAGAATTCACACAACGCGTCACACATATATATATGCAATAAACACATTCTCAAAATCACATGTATATTATTATTATATATACATCGACAAAGCACAAACAAAAAGCTCAATGAACCCGAGAGTCGCGTCGACGGCGACGACAACAACAGCAACAGCTGCTGCTACTGCGCATACTCACAACGTCGCGGAAGAAAAAGCTGCGCAAACCAGATGTCCAGTAGCAAGAGGCTGTGTTATAACAAGGTGCGCGTTGCTTAGTACGCCCGCACGTGGTATGGTCTGTAACGGCCGGCGTACCAGAGACAACGACAGATGCAAGAGAGGGAGGGATACGCACCGGCCGCGCCAGTGATAATGATTTAAGCGATAGAAAGAAAGAGAGAGAGAGAGAGAAGATAAGTCGTCAATGTTAGCGTAGATAAAGTAGGTTGTTCGAATAGCTTCAGATCCGTTTGTATACACGCAGAAAAATGGTCCAATGGCAATGTCCAACGGCAAGACGAAAATCCTTTTGTGAAAATTCTCTTAACGCAAAACGGTTATCGTTTGTAATCAAACATATGGCTCCCCGTCAAAAGCTTAGGTAACGCGGTTTTTTCACAAACAACTATTAACCATTATTAAAATAAATAAAATTAATAGAAGTGAATTTTTTTTTAATTTAAATGAAAAATACGTTTAAATTTTTTTCTGCAGTGAAACTGGAGGTTTCTCCTTCACACAAAACGATTTTGGTTAAAGAGATGTTACCTATCGGTCAACTAGACCTTCTATTTCCATGAAGAGGAATCCTCTTCATACAAAAATAATTGTCCAACAAATGATTTTCCTTTTGAAGCAAGAGGAAATAATTTTGAGAACCAAATTAAGATTATTTTCCTCTTGGAGCAAAAGGATACCATTTGCCTCAAGTAGATCTTTCTCTGCGTGTATAACAAATGTTTGAACGCGTATAGGTATAGATGTATGTAGAACTGCGGTCGCGCGCGGGAAAGTGAAATGGGTGTAAGAGTATAGGCGGTGAACGACGGTCGCGAGATTGCAGAGCTGTTCTAGCAGAAGGCGGAAGCCAGGCTGGTGAAATTGCCTATCGGTTATGTCTGCGTCGATTGCTTTCTTTTTGCCACTAATTTTGTGGTTTTATTACTGCGAGCATTAGCGGGCTTGTTGCGTATATACAAGGAAGCTTGCGCTCTGTCGCGCGACTATGGAGAAGTAATTTGTAAACATGGTTATGGAGATTACGTGGGCAACGACATAATGTAGGTATTAGTGTAAAAGTCGTGTGTTATGACAAGAAGATAGTTATAAGAATTTTGGCAAAAAGTCTGTAAGAAAATTAGTAGAAATGTGGTGTACGGTGAGATTGGAGATGGTGAATGTGTATGGCTGTTCATTGCATAGGTAAAATATTTTTAAAAAGCAGGAATATTTTCCTTCAACGTTCTTTTTGATGTACAACGAGCCAAATTCCTTTGTTGCAGGATTATGAAATGGATGTTTATTTTTTAATATTCGTCCGTAGTTTTGAATAATTTCAAGATTATACAACTGATTTATGTAATCGGATAACCGCTTATTATTTTTATTCAATGGATTAAAATTTTTCGTAAAATTTTTTGAGAATATTATATATAGGAAATTTTAAGGAACCAGTAAATTGAAATTCTGATAAAATTTAAAAAATGTTAATTCTTCATTATGGTACTGTAATTTTTATTTAAAATACTGGTGATTTTCATCACATCTAGAAAAAACTTTAAAAATGTAGTTTTTCTTTACATTTTATAATTTTTATTTAAATATATCTTAGACACATATAGTGTGTTTCGAGAATACCAAGAATAATGTGTTCTCCATAGTCGTATGTATCTGCACATATTATGTTACTTGAACCGAATGCGAATATTGTAGAGGCATAAAACGCAGGCAAAATAAGTACTGCTGACTACGGAAAATAAGCGCGTTGCTCTTTCACTGGACATTACGCAGATCGATTTACCGCTACCACTAAAATGCGAGTTCAAGAGTCTCGTCAATTTATTTCATCGTATATCATGTTTATATTATTTTTTTAAAGGAATGTTTTGAAATATTATGTAAAAATTTTATTTTTTATTATAGTACGGATGATTTATGAAATTGCCTGTAATTTATTTTGTGGGGAATATGATCATTATCAAAGTAATGACATTCTTAAAAAAGACAGTGACACAACAAAATAAGAAAATATTTTATGTAGCTTATGACTTAGTGCAATTTCTAATTATTTAAAGATTAAATTTTGTTTGTTTCTTTTTAATTATTTTTAAAATTTATTTATTAGCTTTATCTATATATCACACTATAACAAAAAAGATAATAATTTCTAAAGAAAATATAAGCTATCCTTTTTTCATTCCTCTACACCTAATTTGATAGGCTGTATTATTACTATTTATAGGTCTGGTATATCCGCATGTCCTCATGTCATTACTGTAACTGATGAGTTCCTCTTTCTTTTTTAATGTTTTATTTAAAAGACAATAATGATAATATGTCCAAACTAGTATTCTTATAGTTTCATATTTTATTCGAATTGATTACATGATTACATTTCAAGGTATCAGTGACAATCAATTATTTCTGAACAACCGAAAACTAATTGTCATACACTTTTCAAGTAATAAAGCAATCTCTGAAATAAATAGTCTAGGTGTCAAGTAAGGTCCGTAAACTTTACGACAATATGAATATTTTAGTCTTCCAAATCCAAATTGCTTGAGAATAATGTTAAAAAAGGATAAATAATTTGATATAAATAAACTATTAAGGATTATTATTAAATACGATTTAGTCAGAGCAACAAAAAATTTTTCTATTTTTTAGACATTTTTTCATAGAACTTATACTTTTTGGAACAAACAAATTTTATTTTTTTGTAGAATAAAAGATTTCAAAAAAATATTTTGGACAAAATTTTTATTAATTTTGTTTTTGAATTAAACAGCATTTTCTATTTTCGAAAATGATTGAAAATATAGTAAATTTAATTTATTAATTTTCTTTGTCAAAACTTAAATTTTATCAATGTGACGTTTGTGATCTGACTGAAAGGATTATTTGATAACTGTAATAACATTTCTTGATCTAATAAAATATAATACACTAGGGTATTGTAATAATTAACTGAACAAACTCATAACAACTTATTTTAATAATATAATGTGAAAAAAACGAAAAAAATTTCTGTTAGAATGAAAAAATTATATTTAATAATAAATAATAAGAATTATTTGTTTATAACAATATTTAGAATTTTATTCCAGAAATACGAACTCAAGAGACTAAAACTTTTTTAGAATAATAATATTTGCTAGCTAAATTTTGTTCAAATTTAATATAAATAGACTTGTAGAAATATTTATATAAATGATAATTAGTGTAAATCTATCATCAGTTCTTATGAAATCTTAACGTACAATAGTATGAATTTCAATTTTATTAAAACTACGTTAACCGTATGTATTTTAAAAGTTTGGATTCAATATAGGTGTAATGGGTATTCGAAATGAAATACATTCATGACATTGACCAGTTAATTGAACGTAAAGCATTTCGACGCCTCTTTGTCTTGGCTATAAGCCGATTTATGTGTGAAACAAATTTTATAAATCAGCAACTTTGTAAGTACTATAGTTGAAACTACTGATATCATTTTACGTTAGACTTATTTCTTTTATTGTTAACACCTCTATTTGTATTAATTATTGTATACTTATTAAAATGTATATTTATTACATAATATTATTTATTGTGACGTATTAAAAGAGGATTATATTGATTAATTTCTATATAAACCAATTTTTAATTTACAATACGGTCTTTTGTATCTGATGATGAAAACAAGTGCGTCTTCTACAGTAATGAATATTGCTATTGCATTAACATATTCACTGGTTCAGTTTTAGTTCAGTCGGAAATCATGTATTTTTGAGGTATATTGTTAGTGAGCCGCTGTACCGGCCTATGATTACAGATACTCAAGGATTAACTAAATGACCAAATTACGTAATCGTTGATGTTGCGATTTTTTTTTTGTAAATATATTTTTTGGTAATTAAAAGTATATTGTATGAAAATTTTATAGCTTTAAAATTCAAACCTAGTAACAAATGAATAAATTTTAAATTATAACAGTTTTTGATTTACATTCTACATTGAAAATTTTTCAGAATATGGTCTAAAATCTCTGAATAGTACCATACTTTATAGGAAATTTACAATATTATGTATATTTATTTATTTTTTTTAGTAATGCGCGGGCTTTTACAAAAAAGTTACATTATTCATGACTTAAATACTAAACATTGAAAACATAGCAATATAGTAAATTTTCCCATACTTATCCTATATATATAGTGTGATCATTTTTTCAGTTTACTGTTAAAATAATATTTTCATTAATTTTATTATAAGCTACTAAATTTAAACTATAATATCGACTATATCGACTATTACTCAAAAGTATACTATTAATTAAAGATTCTTAATTAAGAATCACCATGGAATTTTTTTCAACCTTCTTTCACCTCTGTAAGATATCTTGAATTAAACATTAGCTTAAAACTGCTCAGCGGACGTTAAGCTAAGATTGATCTAGATGCGGCGTTAGCTTCTAGAAAATTTCGACATATTCACCCCGCAAAATTTTCAATTTTATGACTTAAAAAAGTTATACTATCTAGTTTTACATACAAAATCAAGTACTAATTCATTTCATTTTTATCAATAAAAAATCGTACCTTTTCTACATTAGTTCTTGTTTATTGGCAAATTCATGACTCAGCCTGTCAGTTGACGCGTTTTCATTCTACAGTGTTTTTCCAGTGAACTTAAAAATCTTTCACCTCATTATAACGACCACTTTCGAAACCCATTCGAAGTGCATTTTCCAGTGCAAATACAGAAAGCACATTAATTAATCCCATATCACCCGATAACGCGTCAACACCATCGCGCTCTCATCACACCTCTTCTATAAATACAATTATAATCACTGCAAAACTCACCATGATGATTGTTGTGGATTCCACACGTGCACTGTCCACCGGGTCAAGATTAACAACTATAGTAATTCTATTTATATAAGATTTATCTTAGTCGCACAGCGATTGTCGGCGCATGTACGATGGAAAATCTCAGCACACCGGAGTATCTATCTTTCTTCAACTCCCGGAGTCGGTGCGCGTTCGCAACCACAGCCGACGACGCGTCACCTCTCGACTACCGATCGCGAATCCGATGAATCGATGCGCGTCGCAAGCGCGTGTGCGCTCGCCCGCGCGAACGTTCAGCGTTGTCCGAATTCATTTTGTACTAATGAAAAACGGCAAGTTCATCGCCGCGTGCGAGCTCATTAAGCTGCTTCTGCTTTCTGCTACTGCTGCTTGTGCTTGCGTTGCGCAACGTATGCATGTTGTAGTAAGAACACACGCACGATGTGCATATCTTTATATATATATATACATATACGCACACAGGTATATATTATACGATTGTATGTGTGATGTGTAGTATACAATAGGCTCGTTCGAGCGCCGAAGAAATATACGGTTTCGTCCCCACCGATCGTCTATATATCTCTCACGTTTCCGGTGGGAAGAGAGAGACTCTGTACACTTGCAAGCGCGCGCGACGATGTATATATATATATATATAGTCATAGGCGGGGAGGAAAAATTTGGGTTCTAGATAACAAGGTCGCGAATTATGCATGAACATAGTTTGGGGGACGATACTTTGATTCTTGATCGGTATAATCAGGTCTAGACTGTGCTATTATAGTTTTTGGTATGTTTATTTCACACGATTGACAATAGTCGTTTGTTGTGCACTTTTATTTATTCTTAGCAGATTTAGAAAAACAGCTGATGGTCGAGGCTGCGAACTTTGCAACTCTGCAAATAAGTGCATTCAAGTATTCAACTTCCGCCATGTCGCGTGAATTTTAGATCGCGTGCAGGCGCACTTGGAGCAGACAGTGATCGATTACACGTAGTTACTTTTTACATTTGTTTTTAAAATTTTTTGGAAATATATTTTTCTTTTGATTCTACTGATTTTTCAATAAATTGATGGTAATTTTTTTTTAATTTTTTTTTTCAACTTCTTATTTCAAACAGGCGTCATTAAGTTTATATTACACAGTTTATAGTTGTTTAATCTGTACAATGTATACATTAAGAGTTCTTGCATATTATAATATAGTTTGCAAGTCTAATGGTGATATTGAAACACGTTTTTTGTTACATTTTAATATATGCTCAATCGTCGTTGTACGTTTATGGCCCTCGTTTATGAGGACGTTATAAATTATACTGTTGATAATATTTTTACCACTAAAATAATAACGTTTTGTATAACTAGCAAAACAGCAAATACAATCAATCATAGGTAACTTTAGTGACATTGTACTTTTCTGTCAACTCTTGGACTAAAAATAATTCAAGAACTGAAATCTTTTTGGAGAATAATTATTCATTTACATTAACGAATATAGAATAAATGTACCATAAAAAAGTACTTCGCGTATATTGAATGAATTGTAGGCAAATGACCTAGGCTTTTATAACTACCTTGAAATTGCATTTAAAAATGTTATAAATAACCTGCGATTGTGTAATATTACAGGATTTTAAGGAAGGAAATTTACAGGATTTATTTCACATATCTGATCAAAAGTAAAAATTCATATACCTTTATTGTTATTGCAATGTATAAACAATGAATAATACATCTATAATATTAAAATTAAGTTTTCAAGTCTTTTTAAAAATGCATGAAATAAATAATATACAGCAATTGTATATTTCTGATCTATTTTTGTTAAATTCAATATTAGAAAATTCTCATGATTTTTTCCGGAAAGCACAAAAAGGAAAAACTTCACATTCACTGCAATTGAAAATTCTTGCTTGCTGACGTCAGATCATTAGAATAGCATTAGACGGTAAAATAATTTTGCAATAACAGGAACAGGAACGAATGCGTTTCAGAATAGTCTACTCTGTTTCTTCAAGACTTTAATGAGCATTAGTCCACTATCTTTAAACTTATATGACCATTGAAATTCAATATACAGTTGACAAACGTATAAAATATGCCTTGACGTCAAATCGGCGACCTAAGAAAATAGATTGAAAAATGTATACTATATTTTAAATTACATCGATTTATACATGAAAATTAAATGCAGGTACGTCGATTCAAATACATTATTCTGCATCTGATGCGTGGATAACAAAGGCTGAGCTTAATTTTTTCGGTTCATTAATGTGTTCGTCGGTTTACTTTTATAATATATTACAATAAAAGTTTACAAGAAAATTTAAAGTAAAATTGGTATTATTTTATTTAAAATATAGATTATACCTCAGCAGATAAAACAACGTAAATAATAATAGATGATTTGTATTCCGTGTAAAAATACAACTTTTTACATAAATTTACCGAGAACCTCATTGTTATTTATAAATTAAAATTATTACATCTTTAATTGATGCATCATGAGAGCTTAATTAAGAGACGCTTTGTTTTATTAAGAAATAAAAAAACGAGGCGACTTGTGAGACCCACGCGGCGTTGACACGCAACATTCAGAGAGGCGAATGACAATAATAAAGTAACTGAGTGAACGTCCAATGCCCTATAGCTCTATCTCTTTCTTTCTGCCTCTTCCCTCTATATTGCTCGGTCTATCTTTGTTTCATTCTTCTTCCCCTACTTCTGCAACTCTCATTCCTCGGAATTTCGTTGACTATATATATTATACTTACAATAACGAGAGCTACACGCACGACTTCTGTACGCTGCAATATGCACGTTCATTCTCTTCATTTGATTTTCTTTTATTTTTATAATCATAGTAGAGGACATGTTTTATGGAATAATCAGGGCTTGTGGAAAAATTAAATAAATACGGAAATTAATCTCATTTAACTATCTACGTACTTTTTATTTGAGTAAACAGTGAATATCAAAATATATTTTGTTCTTCTCAGTTTTATATACACATATAAGTGTTTCTTATCTATCATACAAGGCACTTGTGTAAAATATTATTAATTGATTTATACATAGGTGTAAAATATTATTGATTGATTTATACATAGAGAGTATAAAAAACGTGTAACAACTAGAAATTGAATTTTCTATAACATTTAAAAAGTAATAATAACGTAGCATAACATTTAAAAAAAAAGAACGTGATATCTTCATGATAGTACAAAAATATATATATATAATATATATCTTACGTTCTTTTAAAAAATTCCTTTCTCTAGAAACTCAGATAAAATTTAACTAAAACTCCCGACAACGTCTATATGTATAATTCGTCTATGAGTTCAGGCGCGTGAACAATTCGCCCGAAATCTCGTGCGTAAAATACCTAACACGAAAATAATCACAAATAGCATCGTCACAAATTTTAAAAAATTCCATTTTTTACAAATTCTTTCCGAGCTACTGACGATTGGCTCGCCTGCGGGGTACTGTCATCAATACCAGTCTTTGAACCTTTCTACAGCTCTCTTCCACTCCTTGATCGTCGTCTCGTAAGCGGCCTGCCGCTCTTCATCAGGGAAAAATGTTTTTTCTACTTGACGGATTTTGAATATATCATCTTTGCTGCTCCAAACTCCTGTTTTAATAAAAAAGATAGATAGATGTTAGATAAATCTTGTTTGCTCTTTTAGGTTTACATGTTTTGTTGTTGAAATTTTCGTAAATACCTTGTTTAAGTCCAGCAAGAAAGGCTACTCCTAAAATTGACATCTCGCTACTGGTACTTCGCTCTACTTTTAGACCAGTGAGATCGGCCAAAAGTTGCATAGTGAAATCATTACTTGAAACACCTCCGTCAACCCTGCAATAAAGTTTTTCTTCATTAAAATTTGATTCTTATGTTGAAATGAAACTTATCGTTACATTAACAAACTCGTACATACCTGATAGTGTGGTATGGGAATTTCGTTTCCCGACGCATACAATCGTAGATTAACAATATCCTAAACACTAAGCTCTCCAACATCGATCGGACGAGATGGGCTTTATGAGTTGTTGGTTTCACACCGAGGAATCCTGCCGCAGCTTTTTCATTGCCGATCGGTGCTTGTAAACCACTAAACGCAGGTATGAAATAAACACCATCAGAATCTTCGACCGACGTTGCTAATGTGAATGTTTCCTTCGGACCATCTATTAATTCTGAAAAAGTAAATATAATATTGTAGTATATTTCATCAGTATAGATGACAACACTAAGTCAAACAGAATGTTATGCATACCTAGCGATTTAGCCCATTCGATTATAGATCCAGTGTCGTTCGATGCACCTTCGACGATGTACGATATTTCGGATCCAATGCGCCATCCAACTAATGGATATAGACCTTTAAAAAAATACAGATAAATTATATTAGTAAAAAATTCTTTAGTTTGCAATAGTTATTTTAAGTATTGATCGATGTTATTTGTACGACAGAAACAGTACTTTACATTAATATAGTGTATATAAGCTCTCTAAAATTGAATTAGTGAAAATTGCTCCACCCAAGATATTAGTGGGAAAAACGACTAATGAAGTAGAGAATGAATCAGTTGTTTTTAATTTAATTTCTTATGTGGAGCAATGTTCACTAATTCAACTTTAGAGAGTAAAACACATCGCTGAGATATTTGTTTTGTTTTAATATTTAAAAATATGTATCACATATTTAGAAAGTTTATTTCCCTTAATTGTAAGCAACAATATATTTCATTGAATTTTTAAAAATATTTTTTTTCTCAAATCTAATTAATTGCGGAAAAAACTTAAATAACACTTGTCATAATATTGATGGATGATACGCTTGCTTCTTAAATCACGATTTTCAAGCATGTCTGATTATCTAACATATCGTGACCGATCACGTGAACCTCTCATTACAGAAACTTAAGACGTTACATCATACGGTTTTCCGATTATAATCAATCAATTAATCCTAATAAAGAAAAATTTTTTCCAATCAATCCTTCCATCTTATCAGTAATACTTTTCTTTTCCATAAAAAATATTTAAAAAAAAAAATTATTTTATATTTCTGCACTAATTACCAGTAACAGAGGCATGCGCCTCGGAGCCCGTATTAACATTCAAAAAGCTCCCCGTGCCCATAGTCAGTTTCAAATCTCCACGTGTGAAACATCCAGAGCCAAACAGCGACGCAGCTTGATCAGCCATAGAACAACCGATGCTTATCTCAGCGCCAAATATCGAAGCAGACACGCGTCCGAAATCACCAGCGGTATCCACAACCTTGGGGAACATCGATGCCGGTAGATTGAAGAGACGCTGTGCCCAACCAGCCCATTGCATAGTAAACGGATCGTAGAGGCCCGTTGCTGAGACGCTCGATACATCTGATATGTGCTGACCTGTTAGATAAATAGTCTAGGTTAAGATTATATTTCATTTCAGTATGGTTGATTGCAGGTCATATGTATACACGGAGAGAAATACTTGAATAAAAATTGCTATAGTTTATTATAACCGGGGGGGGGGGGGGTAGACTTGCATTGTCAAAAAATTTACTATAGTTTCTAACAAAAATTGCTAGACATATAGTAAAAATTAGCAGACATATATTAATTTTTTGACAGTGCGAGTCTGTCCCCCGGTTATAATAAACTATAGTAATTTTTATTCAAGTGATGTTTTATGAGCAATTGCTGGTGAGGGGGGAGGTGAGGTCCAATTTTTAGAGGGTTTCACTTGAAAATTGAAGTTAACTATAGACGATCTCGGTTTCGACACAATTACTTTAGATTGTGCAAATTTTTGAAATTATAAATTACGAAAATCACATTTTCGAATGTACCAATTTACCTATTATCCAAAGTATCGAATTTCATAAATACCATTTTACAGCCAATAAAAAAGTGTCTTACGAATTCGATTCGTAATTGATAATTTCGAAAATTTGCACAATCTAAAATAATTGTTACCGAAACCGAGATCGTCTATATAGTTGACTTCAATTTTCAAGTGAGCCGTCAAAACATTCACCCCCCCCCCCCGGTGAAGAGATTGATGTCGTAAGACACGCTTAAGTAGTTTTATTGATAGGAATTGGTAATCAGGTAAGAACAGGCTTTTATTAGACGAGAAGCATAGGTAGTCTGCGATTATAGACTGCCTACTACGTGTTGCTTATTAAAGAGCAAGCAGCTGTTTATCATAAATTCCGAGGGTCAATTCTGGTACTTTTCCATTTATAACCGCCGATACAATCCTTAGATCTGTTTTCCATATCAAATGATTACGGTATTCTTCATAGTTATTATCTCTATTATAGACAAGGCATATACTCACTTAAAATAATTTATGATATCACTTTAAACTAACACTTTAAAGTAATTTTAATAAAAATTTGAATTCGTCAAAGCAATTTCTAAAACATTCCGGTCTACATGTTAAAATTTTAATTTTACACTGTACTATAACTTTTTTGTGGAAATTGGAATCATATGCTTTTCTCCTATCTTAAAAAAATAATGGATTTTTTGTGAAATCATTTTATTCGTGATTTGATTGGTGGGAGTAATGAGTTGCTAGGTTAGAAAAACAAAAGTGGCGTGCGAAGCGCGCTTAGAGATGACTAGTGTAAATAAAAATAACAGGCTATCATCGTCCTTACATCACCCTGCCGAAACTGTTATTAAACCCAGACAAATGTCCCCATTCTTTCTATTAATTCAACGTACGCTCAAACATCCTTTTCACCTGAAATCCACATTTGTTTGCCCGTATATCGAATACGTTATGATGCAACTCACCGGTTAATTTGTACAGGAGCCAGCAGTCAACACCGCCGAATACAGCCTCACCGCGATTAGCGGCTGAACGCAGTCCTTCCACATTTTCCAGTGCCCACAGTAAGCGCAAGGTCATCTGAAATTACGAAGTCATTATAATAACGCTTCTTAATGGGTTAAGCATAGTATAAGCATAGTATAAGCATAGAAACGAGAAGTCAAGTTCTGTTTTTTGGGGTCGCCAATGATGCGTGGTCGTAAAATGATAAAATAATTTTGTGTTTTGACGAAATTTTTTATGGCTTTATGATGTGAAAGTATATAGATGTTTGTATGGATTTTGCCACCTGACAAGAAGAGAATTTTTGTTTAAACAACTGAAACGTTAATGTTTGATTAAAAAGGTTAAAACAAGATATAAAATATATCAATATTTATGTTTCGTATCAAGAATTAAATTTTTTGCTCGACTAAACTTCAGTACACACTGATTGCATTTTCATTGGCTACGATTATTCATTCAAATAAATAAATAAATAAAAATAAATAATAATAAATAAATCTCAGATTTTTGCACTTTTTCCAAACCCAGTAAAAAAAACATCAGACCATGCATGAATTATTTTTCATATAACCAATTGAACATACACGATGTCTGGTCAAGACCTACATGATTCGTGAATTTAAATGCGCGTTGATATAAAGAAAAAGTGTTGCCGCATTCATGTATACATAAACAAGCAGGTTTTTACTGTACGTACACATGACGAGTGCCTGAAAAACCCATTAAACCGGCTTATTTAATGAGTGGGAAGAATGCAAAAAGAAGAAGAGAAAGAGAGAGATATTAACCTGCGTGTTCATCAACCGAAGGACGCTGCCAGCCTGATAGCGTTTGTTACGTGAAATCATGTAGAGAAGCCGGGCACCAAACCTCATGCCGCGCATCATCAGCGAGTTGTTCCACGCGGTTACCATTGAATCTGCCCGCAGATCCTTCCATGTTATGAAGCTGTAATGAGAATATACATATTGATTTAGTGTTAGAACAAGTATATAATGTAACTATGTAGTGTTTGATTAAAATTGAGGAAGAAATTGTTAACAGCTGAGGTTATTGTGAAAATCGGTAAAACTCGGTAAAACATGCTGTTTATCTTTTACGTTTTATTTGTTTAATTAACAAAAGTAAATTTGTAACAGAATAAATTACTGTGATTTACTTGTATTATAAATACAAATATTGAGTATCTTCCTACTTGTGATAATGTTTGCCGGTTTCGGGATTCCATGTGATAACGCTGCATCGTTGCGTTGATATGCCCAAGGATTCAATTTTTGATGGGTCGACGTTACTCACTGAAATGAAATCATTTCAACAAATTAAATTTGAAGTAATACTTTAGCGAACTCTACTTCACGCTAATTGATTCACTATTTTATTCAAATGACGATAATTCTTTAAATAAGTATACGGTGTAAATAACATAAATTCATTGTTACCTTTGATACATCCTTTGACCACTTGTACAATTGCCTCCCATAACCAGTCGGGATCAATTTCTACGTATCCAGGTTTTGGATACAGTAGCTTCACCTACAACAATTAAATTCTATAATTATTTATTGTAATTACATTGGTATTGAATAAGATAAACGTCAAGATTAATTTTCCCAGCAACTATTCAAGATACCCGAGTCATAGAAATAAAACACGAATTTCCGACAGTTTCCGTCCGTAATATAGCGCGAAATTACACTTCAATTGGCACATTTCCCGTTCAACTTCGATGCAGTCAATTATATATAGGTGCATACAAAACCCACACGTGTTAACGCCTCGATTAAAGTCCTTGAACTTTCGTTTGACACTGTCACGTTATTTAATTTCCGCCGGTAAACCGGGTCCATTACTTTGCCTGTCTAGACTTTCCTTTTTCGATTCTTTTATGTAATTTATAATAAGATTTGAATAATAGC
This sequence comes from Torymus tubicola, assembly GCA_035583055.1. Taxonomy (NCBI): domain Eukaryota; kingdom Metazoa; phylum Arthropoda; class Insecta; order Hymenoptera; family Torymidae; genus Torymus; species Torymus tubicola. The sequence continues at coordinate 77,141 of JAWWEQ010025499.1, read as the reverse complement.
TTTTGTATATTTTGAAAAAGAATAAGGAGTCAGTTTAACTTTGAAATTATAAGATTGACTCTGAAGCATTTTAATATAATCATGAAGTTTTATTCAACAAAAAAAGGGAATACTGCTTTTTTTAAAAGAGGGAAAACCGCATACACATTTATATTGTGACTTATTACTATAACGACTCGGTGACGCACCATTTAAACAATTTTTCAAATAAAGCACGTAGGCATTTAATTATTCAGTCATAAATACTTCTGAATAAAGATGAAAAGGTACCCCCCATTATTTAGGTGGCGGATGGAGAGAGGGGGGAGCTGAAGATACCGCGAGAGGTCATCATTTTGCATGCCTGAACAACTGCCAAAATTGTTTGGAATTCCAGGAAGGGTGTCTTTTTCACTATTATAATTCAGGATAAACTTTCTTAAATAAAAAAAAATTTATTTAAATTAAATCGTAAATCTCAAGTTTAATTTGTAAAGTTTGGATATTTATGTAAAATATTATCATGCAAATGGTTTTTCCTGTACGTATATAACTTTCAATGAAACTTGAAAATATCTCTAATTTCATTCATTACCGATGATTAAAATTTATTCCTCTTTGCGATGTACTTATAAAAAAGTAGTTACTACATTATGCACTGCGAAATGAATTTTTATAGAATAAACTATACATAAATCTGTATAGTATATACTTTCGAAAACGCATTTACTACAAAGCCACTTACGTACACTTGTATACGTATATACACTACTACGCTACGCTATACTATAAATTCGATGCAGCACGCGATACTGCACGCATATTTATTACATAATTGACACAGTTTAAAATAAATTTCAAAATCAGTGAAAGTACGACAAACTCCCGTCGCCGTATATATATAAACCTGATAAACATACGTCGGTTAACGCTATACGCACATGGGTGTATATATATGGATCATTTCACGTCAACGGTTGCAGGTCAAAATTGCAGTGTAGGAAAAGTTTGGATAAGGGAGTGAAAGAAAAAGTTAAAATTATCTATGAGTAATAGGTTTCTAAAAGTGTTTGTTTATCGTCGGTGTACTGATTATGACTTCACTGTTTAATAAAAAAAAGTTAAACGCATGGAATAGATAAGTTTAATTTTGCTTAAAAAGAATATTTGAATACTTTGAATAATGCATTCGAACGAATCCGTGTAAAATTTTTAATAATTTTTTTGCTAAAAATAATTAATGGCAATTTTTATGCGACAGAACTAGATGTTACCAATTTGAGTACAGGAAAATAGTTTATGGATGCTTTTCACTGAAAAATACTACTAAAACCGTTTCTTTTAAGTACTATAATACTAATGTTCGAAGATAAAAGAAGACATCTTACTTTTATCATTCGAGGCAATGTCAATGACATATATGCAAACCGTAAAGTCATAATCAGCACACCGACGATAAAATACACTCGTAAAAAAACTATTTCATCATAAATAAGCTTAATTTTTTCATTCACTCTTGTTCCAAACCTTTCCTACACTCCTACTATCGATCCTTAATAAATCCGTTTCTCATTACCTACAAAACCCCTTGCAAATTCCCACTAAGAATCACGCGACAATTCGAACACCGGATTCGCGCGCGCATACACCGTTCTATCCGTAAAGCAGTTTTTGACCAAAACAGTGAAAATAGTGCTTTTTAACTGTTTTTACAGCTTTAATTGCACGTAACTTTTTTAGTGATCTCATTCCATTTTCGGGATGATTCTATTTGAAAGATAAGATTTTAAGAAATTTTTTACCTTTTTTTGTGTAAAATCAGTTATGTTGTATTCGTCTTTTTTCAGTTTGAATATTGTTTTTCAAAATATTAATATAAAAAAGTTGTATTAATAAAAAAAAAAAAAAAAATTTTTAACAATTCTTTTCGGAATTTCTAAACTTTTCTCATATAATACAAAAAGGTTCAAGTTTTTGAGTTAAAAAATCATAAAAATTGAAAAATTTTTTAAAAAATCTAACTCTTGAACGGTTGCATATTTTTCTCTAAAATTTTACATTTGTATTCTGAGGCTGGTTAGGAAGAATTGAAAAAATTATGAGCAATTTTTACATTTTGACTTGCAACAGTTGACGTGAAATGATCCATATATATATATATATATATATATATATATAGCGGGCAATTGCTATGCATATTGCGTTGAAATAAAAAAAAATCGTAAAATTCGAACCAAAAGGAGTGTAATAAAAAGGCCAATTGCTCGTAAGGTGCTAGGCCAAATAAATAGCTATCGAGGTGCATTAGTATTGTAGAAATTCAAAAACGTTTAATAAAAAAGTTAAACGCATGGCATACATAAATTTAATTCTGCTTAAAAAGAATATTTGAATACTTTGAATAATGCATTCGAACGAATCCGTGTAAAATTTTTAATAATTTTTTTGCTAAAAATAATTAATTGCAGTCTTTATGCGACAAAACTAAATGTTACCTATTTGAATACAGGAAAATAGTTTATGAACGTTTTTCACTGAAAAATACTAGTAAAACCGTTTCTTTTAAGTACTACAATACCATTACTCCTATAATGACTTCTAAGCAAACCGTCATAATGAGTACACCAACGATAAAAAAGCACTTGTAAAAAAACTATTTCGCACGGGTCGCGCAACAAACCTTTTCGGAGGTGGTGGCCAACTGCTTGCCCGCATCATCGAGGATATGACAGCGAATGATTGTTGTACCAACGTCAAGGGCCGCCACGTACGGCATGCTGTATATGTATGTACGAACTTGTGTGCAGGAACGTCTATTTCTCACTCGACACGTGTGCTTACGCAAACACTCCACGGAACGAACTGACACTGTCCGCTCACTACTGCGGTGCTTATACGACGGCGGCGGCGGCGGCAAATGCGGTGCTTATCGCACTGTCTCGTTTTCTCCGGCTCTCACTCTCTTTCTATAGGGTAGTATGTGTACAGTGGTAACGATTGAAATGTTGCAGGTCAAAATTGCAATGCAGGAAAGGTTTGGATAAGGGAGTGAAAGAAAAAGTTAACCTTATCTATGAGTAATTGGTTTTTCGACAAGTGTTTGTTTATAGTCGGTGTGCTGATTATGACTTCACTCTTTAATAAAAAAGTTAAACGCATGAAAAAGATAAGTTTAATTCTGCTTAAAAAGAATATTTGAATACTTTGAATAATGCATTCGAACGAATCCGTGTAAAATTTTTAATAATTTTTTTGCTAAAAATAATTAATTGCAATTTTTATGCTACAGAATTAGATGTTACCAATTTGAGTACAGGAAAATATTTTATGGACGCTATTCACTGAAAAATAGTACTAAAACCGTTTCTTTTAAGTACTACAATACTAAAAAGCTCGAAGATAAAAAAAGACATCTTACTTTTATCATTCGAGGCAATGTCAATGACATCTATGCAAACCGTAAAGTCATAATCAGCACACCGACGATAAAAAATACTTGTAAAAAAACTATTTCCTCATAATTAAGCTTATCCTCTAGATAAGCTTAATTTTTTCTTTCACTCTTGGTCCAAATCTTTCCTACGCTCTTACAATCGATCCCTAATAAATCCGTTTCTCATCACCTATACAAAACCCCTCACAAACTCCTACTAATAACCACGCGACAAATCATAATCAGTACACCCACGGTAAAAAAAACACTTGTTAAAAAAACTCTTTCCTCATCCTACGAAAAAATCGAAACAATTGGCAATATGGGGCAACTATATTGCATATTTAAATTTGCGCTATATTAGCAATATAATGCGTAAATAATTTTGCAATATAGTGGGAATATTTATGCAAATGCATCTGAAAAAAGTATCGAACAGCAGACGCATGATTTGACAGGCAACAGCGCCTCCGAGCAATTCGTAAAGCAGAGTCACGAATTTCAGGCTTCAGCAGCCCGAAGTTTTCAAGCAACTGAGCTCTTTTGCTATCGGAATGATGCTGCTCGATATTAAAAGCTGCATATAACTGAAAATAATAAAGAGATCAAGTGAACGGAAAATCATTAGAGGTTAAGTTTTTTACTATACTTTGAACAATTTTTTCCATTGTAATATTACTAGCAAAATTCTAAAGCGCTTCACGCATTGTTTTTTGAAATTATATATAAACGTTATTGTCCACCATAGTCTTAATTAGTTTAAATAGTAAGATACTCAAATTAAGTTTTTAAGCAAATGATAAAATATTTTTATTTTATTTCAATTTAAATAATTAGTAATTCTAAATACTTGAATTTAAAAATTCAAATGTATAGCGGATTCTCACGCCTCTTACTCAGATATATTAAATGAATTTTTAAATGCTTCACAAATCTGGCCATCACTTTGCCACCCTTCGGCTCGGGTGGCAATGTACACGAGTTGTAGGATTTCCAAATTTCCTCCCGTGATATGCATTCATTATTATTTGTAGTTCGGATTTTTTACTACCGTGAACTAAAGCTTTTATTCATAATAGATCTAAGCGTCGCACTACCTCTGGTAAATATCTAAGGCTCTGTATATTATGTCATATATTTGTCACCATATAAAAATTGTAATCGTCGTAAAAACTACAATCAAATCCTCAGCGAGGTTAATCATTTGACTAGAAATTTCTTCTCTAAATAATAAATACATAGCTTGAACTAGATATGTATAGTGATTTAGATAATCTGGTAGTATTTCATCTAACGTTGGTAAGAAGTAATAAAAAAATCAATTTTTTTGCTCTGAAGCTTTCCGGTATGCGAAGTGTGATTGTATTGATCTTGGGCTTCTTGAAATATAGGATGGTGTCTTCAATTAAACTTCGTACATTGTAATCATGATTATTATATTTTGATTCGAACCATATAGCTCTCCTAATTTTCAACGGCACCTTGAAAAATGTAATGCATTACATCAACTACAGTAGATGTAATAAATTTCGGCCAAATTTTTTATATAATCGATGGTCCTTTTACTCCGCAAACAGGCTTTCCGAATTTAAGCGCTTGCCCAGAACACTGAATCACGTCTTCTTCTGTACGCAAAATTATGTTTTCTGTAAACGGGTATGTTCGCGTCCTGTCTACCGTTTGGCTTTCTTGAGTACATATTTGACATCCGAAACGACCATTATATTAGTTCATTGACAAAAACAATTCTTTTGCGGGAAGATCAGCTGTTTCGCATAAAATTAGGCTTCGAACAATGATTGATTTGTTAAAATCTTTTACATAAAAGTCAATACCTATGTATAAATCTCGCAAGGTTTTTTCAATGGTTCGATAAATAAATTTGGAAAAGGTTTTTTTTCACCGAACCATAAAGCGACTAGCAAAATATTTTCAATCTTGTAACTTTCTTCATATGGTAATTCAAGTATAATGAGAAAGAATCCCCAAACGTTAAATGTTGACGATCTAAAAATTTTGACACCGCCCGTGTACCACATAAAAGATATATTATTATGATCTGATAATATATTATTTTCTGATAGTTGTTGTCGATAAATTAAGCCGTCATATATATCTTTTTTTTTAATTTTGGTGCGTTATTAAAACACCAATTTCCGTAATTTAGTTTATTATAAAAGTTAGAGCGTTGATAAAGGGCTTATAATTGACGATTTAGAGAACCTTCAATAAAATAATTTTCTTTTTCATCATTGCATTCACATGATATGGCGTGATCTATAATTTCTTCTACATTAACTGATTCGTCATTATTAATGTTATTATCTGTATTTTTCGTTGAAAAAGTACAATTTGAACAATAAACGTGTTTTTTAAATATAATGTCATCGTCATTATTTCAATACGTTTTAAGTTTGTAGTAACTTGCAGGGCACTTGATCGGTTTCGGAAGAACTTTTGAAAATAATTTTAGCATAAGGCAAGTGTGTTTATCTGGTTGTTTGGTATTTGATTTAAAAAACCCAACGCATAAAACGAACTCCCGAACTCTAATCGATGCTCCGAAATAAAGTTCATCGCCTCGAAGGGAAAATTTCTAAATTCAGGTTCGTCCGCCTCACTATCACTGCAACTGCATTCGATGTCGCTCCAATTTTCTGAATCACCGTCATCATAATATATATTAATATAATGTGAAAATTATAAGTAGATTTTAAATAATATAAATTAAAATAAAAATATTTATTTTACTGTTAAAATTACCATATATCAGTGTAGTTTTATTCAATGCAGTATTCTGTATTTCTTCGAGGACAGTACTTAAATTACAATTATCACGTTCGGATGGAGTATTGGAATCCAAATTATATTGACTGTTTAGGCAATCGCCGGTGTTCGTCGATTTTAACTCAAAAAATAATGAAGGTATTTACGTAAAAAATATTTTAAAAGCAATAGAAAAGAAATATAGTTCCGCTAACAGTACTAAGTTGGCCTTTACCCTGCTGTTCGGAATTTATCTGATCGTCATTGAACGCTCGAGCAGAGTCAAAATTACATATAATCATGCATTTATTTTTCTAGAACTCGCGTCCTCGCGTGTTCCCCCACAAGCTTACGTAACTCTCATATACTTACACATCATTCACTCTGCTCTCTCAGTTGTGCCATTAGGTACATCTCCGACGTCTTTGCGCAAACCTCGAGTCACGCTCGCATATACGGAGAAAAGTCCCCATAGCTCCAGATCGGGCTTATGGGAAACTCTCGCTTCTCGGTGATCGCAAGCTGAATGCGAATAGCAGACAGCCACTGCGTGGGCCGGTGTTGGCGCGCTCTCTCATAGTGAAGAAAGCACAGGCAGCGAGCTTAACTATAAATACGATCTAAAGTTGTAAGAACTTTTCTCCGTGTAGTGCCGTGCAAGTTCGCGTGACTCACACCCTCTCACACTCTCGTCATCGCGTAGACCCTTTTGCGCTCGTCAATTTCTCTATGCACACTCGTATATTTCTCGGCCTCCACGTATGTCACTATGTCTCTAGGTACTTGCAAGCATGAGTTACACTTCCTCATACTTGCGCACAGGTAATCTCATGCTTGTCCGCGCGCTCAGGAACGCGCTATTTTTTAGCAGAGCTTTTGCGCGCTTGAATAACTTTATACTTTGAATTCGTTATCATCTTCGTGTCCGCAATCAAGAGGTGCTTCACCAAGTAGTGTCGTTAGTTACTATATAATTTTACACCTGTAAAGGTCTTTTAGCCATTTTTACAAACTCTACATTCAAATTCGATCGAACTTTCAATGCAATGAACATGACCCATTGTATTTGTTTTGTACGCTAACGTCAAGAGAATACAAAAAGTCCAACGAAAGAGGCTACTTTTTACTTTTTAATACAGAATGTACGTCTTAGTATTCTGGACAAGATAAAAAACGCTAAATATTGTCTCCGAACAAGATTTGTATCCGAATTTAGCAGAAGAAGAAATCACATTAGCGAAATATACAAATGGAAAAAAATATAAAACTAAGATTATAAAAAAGCCGTAAGTTGCCGTATTATTTATTATTCATCTATTAAAAAAAATATGAGCTGTCATGGGACGCCTGGCAGATGTGAAACATGGAAATTGAATGTTATTGAAAAATAATTAAGGAGTTTTATAAGAAAAGGATGCAATGGAAGGGAATACACAAATATTGAACAAAGTTAATATCATAAAAAAAATTTTTTTTAGACTTATGTTATCAAGACAACGTTATTTACATAAAAATATACGTAAAAAACAATAATAATCCAAATAATCGGAATTTGGATCCAAACTCGCGAAAATAGTTTGTGCCACGGTATTAGCCGGTGAATTCTCCCTCATGGCCCCTCTTACAGCAGGACACTTATAAGGAGAGTATCTCAGATCCGGATCATAGATTTTTCTCAAACTTTGAGATATGATTTGACATATCGAAATATGAAGGAACCCACAACATTAGATCCTAACGCTTCAATATAAACTGAAGTTATCGACGTTTTCAGCTGTATTTTAAAGAAATACAGAAAAGGGTGCTATGTCTTTTATATTAACTATCTAGATTAGACAAGTCCCACATAGAATTATAAACAAATACAATAAAACTAGAGAGTGCGAGCTTTCCATTATTTTTTTTAGAATTAAAAAATATCAACTCCTAAAGTTACCATAGTTCAAAGTTAAGCAACTGAAAACCACTTATAAATCGATGAAACCTAGAGCTTCAATGTCATTTGCATTTGATGCATATTTTATTGCTTAATTTTGAACTAATATAACTTTAGAAGGAGTTGATATTTTTTTATTCTAAAAGAAGTAACGAAAAGCTTACACTCGCTAGTTTTATTATATTTTTTTTACTATTCTATGTGAGACTGGTCTAGACTAGATAGTTAATATAAAAGACATAGCACTTTTTTCAGTATTTCCTTAAAATATAGGTGAAAACGTCGATAACTTCAGTTTGTTGAAGCGTTAGGATCTAATATTGTGACTTCCTTCATATTTCGGTATCTAAAATCATATCTCAAAGTTTGAAAAAATCCGTAATCCGGATCTAAGATACTCTCTTTGTTAGTGAAGAGCCATCTTAGGCATAATAAATAGGTGGGTTGAAAATTCAGGGATTATTTGTAAATCTTCGTATAAATTGGCGCGTGATAGGAAGAAAATTATTCGCTAGATTTCAATTTAAATTACGTGTGTAAAATTTTAAGACTGATATATTTTTTGTTCAGTGAATTTTTTTATTTATAATACGGATAATTATTACGGGTTTAATAATTGAAGGAAAAAAAATGTAAATTTGACTACACGTTCAGTTATTTTCAGTATTTCGAAGGATATGTTCTATAGACATATCTGTCGCGTGTGAGATTAAGTAAACTAGTTTTTTTTTATCATTTTCTTGACCTGTAGATAAGTAAAGTTGTAAAACAAATTATTTTTAATTATTGCTTTCAGAAATTGATAATAATTATCATAACAAATAATTTGAAATGCTCGATAAGCTGTAATTATTGTAAAACTACCTTTATACTTGAAGTAAGTATAAAAATGAAAAAGTCTATATTTAAAAAAAAAAACAATTATTCAACAAAGCATATTGAAATTAATTTTTTTTAATGAATAATTTTAGATATTCTTGTGTTTTAACAAATTGGTTAAAGAAAAAGTCTTTTGTTTTAACAAATTAGTTATAGACAAACAACCTAGGAAAACGCCGTAGCGGCTAGATAGAGATAGAGAGAGAGAGAGGCTCTACACACAAGGAAAACGTTATAGAGTAGAGGGAAGCGCCGTATTGGCGAGAGAGCACGAAAAAAAAGAAATAGTAACGTTTACTGATGATTATAGTAAGTCTTACATGACTTATTACTGTAAATATATATTCAGTTAAAGTTACGTTAGCAACTAATAACTTTAATATGACACAACTGCAGTTGCCATGGCAACGTTTATATTACCGGAGAATTCATGTAAACTCTACATGAGTTTTAGTAACTTTGATAGAAGCTTTTCCTCTTCTAAATTACATGAGAGTTAATGTAAAATCAACTATTTATTTTTTCCGTGAGAGCCGAGTAGGCGGAGTCTAAGCAACGGAGAGAGCCGAGTAGTTACGGAGCTGTCCGAAGGTTCCATCACGGCATCACGGCACCACGGAGCCAATTTTTTAATGACTTTATATATGTGCAATTATACTAAACATTCTTTATCATTTATAGATTGTTCTATCAAGACAAAGACTCATGTACTCTTACTTAAGAAATTAGTAATGAGTACTGTGCATTGCAGTAGATTCTACTTTAATAACACAGTAGAATTAAGATTATGCTAGTCATGTTAAAATGATTAGTTGCTAACGTAACTTTAATTAAACATACATTTACAGTAGTGAGTCATGTAAGACTTACTATAGTGATAGTAAGCGTTACTATTTCTTTTTTCCGTGTAATGTAGTAAATATCATGTGTGCGAGCCTCAAAAACCCGAGACGTTGATATACACGGATAGAAATTGTTATCGTTGTCACGATAATTTATTGCTAACCTTCTCTACAAATTTTCTCTGCATTTGGAGTCTTTAAAATGAAAAGCGTTACTTATTATAATAATATTGGAGTTAAATAAATATATTTATATACACGTAACAATTGTTTGTGTTTAATGATGTAACTACCTTTATTGAATAAAATAAATATAAAATTTATAAGAAAATAAGCGATTTCACATAACCAAAATGGATTAGAAATATTGTAAAAATATAAAATTTGCAATATATTGGCAATACATTTGTGAAATATTACCAGCAATGAAATTTGCAATATATTTGCAATTCGTCCTATATAGCCAATTGTTTCGATTTTTACGTGGGATAGATAAGCTTAACTTTTTCGTTCACTCCTTTGTCCAAACCTTTCTTACACTTCTACAATCGACCCCTAATAAATTCGTTTCTCATCATCTACAAAACCCCTCGCAAATCTCCACTAACAACCACGCGACAATTCGAACACCGGATTCGCGCGCGCATATATACCGCCGTTCCCGTAAAGTAGTTTTTGACCAAAAACGAATTGACACTGATTGTCCATCCACCGTAATCACTGGATCTGGCCCTCTGTGATTTCTTTTTATTCCCCAGACTCAAAAGGGACATGAAAGGAAAGTGTTTTTCTACTGTGGAGGAGGTAAAACAAAAATCGCTCGAAGTCCTAAAGAACATACCGATAAGTGAATTAAAAAAATGTTTTGAACAATGGAAGGATCGTTTGGAGAGGTATGTTGTGGTTTACAATTTTTTAGAATTTTTACCATTTTTCGTCAGTTTCAAGCCCAACTTCAAACTCACGTAACTTTTGAAGGAATCAACATTTTCTAATTCTGAAAAGAGATTTGGAAAGCTTTCGTTCTCTAGTTTCTTTTCCGTTTTCCGAATTTCATATGGAGTTGTTATTTAAGGAATTATTTTAGATCAAACTAGAGCTATTTTTAATCATTTTTGATTATCAGTAATTGACCCGTAACTTATTGTTGGCATATGGTACCGACTTGGCGCCCTTTTCCTTTCCATTCGTAATGCCATAAAGAATAAAAAAAAAACTAATTTGGTAAGCGTACTTTCAAAAACTACATGTTTTCATTTTTGGGCTAAGAAGTACCCAATTTTCTGTAGAATGGCTCCTATATGCTCCGATAACCGAACCGGCGCGATAACAGTGCAGCAGTATGTGCATCAGTGGTATGCAGCCGCGTCACTCGCGGGATCGATACCCCCGTTCTATCTATATATGCCTATATATAATCGCACGAGTCGCGCGACATGCCGCGGAAATCAAGAGACATGTTGGGCAAACCTTTTCGGAGGTGGTAGCGATGGTCGTGCCCACTTCGTCGATGATATGACAGCGGATGGTTGTTGTACCAACGTCGAGACCCACCACGTACCGCATGCTGTATATGTATATGTATACAAACTTGTGTGCAAGAACGTCTTCCTCTCACTCGACTCCTGTGCGTACGCGCACACTCCACGGAACGGACTAACACTGCGCGCTTACTACTGCGGCGGTTATATACGACGACGGCAGCGGCGACAAATGCGTTGTTTATATCGTGCTGTCTCTGTTGCTCCGGCTGACGCTCCCATTCTATAAAGTAGTATGTGTACAGTAGAGTAGTATGTGTATATATATAGAGCGACGTAGTAGAACTTGCGATTCACGGTTGATTTTAATCGTTGGTATGGTAGGTAAGTGTATCGTGTGATTAAGTAAGTTACAGAGGAGTTCGAGTAATTGATCGATAAAGTTTTGAAACGAATGATTTTGTATTTTTCGGTTCGATAAAATAAAAATTAACAAAAATGCTTTGTTTTAGCGAGTTAGAAAATAAGGAAAGTTCTGTTTGTTGAGAATTGTTCTCGAACGAAATTTGCTTTGAAATTTTTAATATAAATAAAGATTAAGACGGTTGGAGTATTTGAAACGCGTTCCGATTGGAATTGTAAAAAATAAAAAAGAATGTAAACTGACATACATAATTAATAAATTATAAACATAAACAATTGTTGAAAGTTTTTTTTGTAAATTAGTAGACGGAAAAATTTATTTTTTTTTTAAATAGTAAAATAAATAATTTTTTGTTAAAAATTTGTTTATTAATGTATTTAACCTTAATATTTCTAACGCAACATCAAAATATAAAGCGATTTTCGTTCAAAGTACAAACATGGAAAGAGAACTTTCCACATTGAACCTCGACTATTTTTAACGTTTGTATCTAAACGAAACTGGCAATTGGCCGTTAACTTTTTTTAATTTCATACTTTATATCTTTTTAAATGTAGCTTATTCTTGTGGTTCTAAGAATTTAAGTTTAGGTTTAACATTAATATCGCTGAAAATATTTAACAGTTTTAAAGCTGATAACTGTTTACAAGTATTATGCACATCTGTACAGGGGTGGTATAATAATAAAACTAAACTTAAGTCTTTTTACATCTCATATGTAGAAAACATTTCTTGCATTTCTTCGTTGCTTTTGCCTTCATTAGTTTTGCAGTATTCAAAGAGGTGTTTAAGCACTGAAAATGAAAATTTGAGTAAATATGTAACTGAATAACTTAATTTACAAAAGTAATATTGTTAAACTATACCTTCTTTATCTGCTTGACTCATAAAAAGTACTAAAGCTCTAAATCTCTTGACCTTTGACAAATATTTTAAGTAATTATAAACTTCATTTTTATTTGGTATGAACTTTGTCTTTAGAACTAATAAAATTTCACTAAATATAGAAGACTCCAAAGATTCTTTAAAAATACTTGGGATATCTTCAGGTGTAATTTGCTAAAATAAAATTTATTTTATATATCTTGCGTAAACATAAGTGATTTTAAGAAAAATATAAATTACCTTTAAATATTTATATCTGAAATTGAGAGATGTATTTTTTTGCCAAGTAAATAAGAAAGTTACAGAAGATTTTGGTGGGGAAGGTAAATTTTCTATAACTTCTGTATCAGTTTTGTCGCTGCATTCAACATTCTTAATTTTACTTTCAGACTTATCAGTACCGACAATAATAGGATTATTTTCTGTCTTTGTAACTGACTTTTGAGGTTTTGCTGAAGTGTTTGTACTAGACTCAATATCTATAAATATTGACCCATTCTCTGATATTTCTTCTATCATAATTCTCTTCAACATCTGTAAAATAATTATTTATAATTTTCTTATATTAGTAAAAATAACTGTAATAAAATTCAGTCTACTTACTTTACTTGATCTTTTATAAGGTCCTGTTAAAGGTTCAACAACAGTTACACCTTCTCTTAATTTTGGTAACCAAGATGGCAGTTGAGTTTCTACTGTTTCTAATCTTTTAGAATCTCTTAAACTATTTGATTCTTCATGATTTTGAACACTGTCTTTTTTGCTTATCTGAGCTAACTTAATATTCTGCTCTAACTTATTAATTGTATTACTCTCCTTCTTTTTTGCTATTTCTTTTACTGCAGACATTCCATCTTTGGAAGTACTTGGTTGCGGTTGTTCCTCTTCAATATTTTTGATTTTATTTTGCTTTGGTTGTTCTTTTTTATTTTGTTCTGGCTTGGAAGTTGATGATAATTTTCCAAACAACTTTTCGCCAATTTGTTTTTCTATTGAACTTTTTTCACCTTTTTCATTTCCAGAAATAACCATTGGCTAAAATTATAACAAAACATTCAGTCAAGAAATTACAATAAACAACTGAAATAATTTAGTGAAACATTCAGTCAAGAAATTACAATAAACAACTGAAATAATTTATTTTCTTCTTACCTGAGATACTTTTTGGAGTTTCTTCTTTACCTCATTTAATAAACAAGTTGCTTCTTTATTAGATGGTTCTATTTTTAAAATTTGTTCTAAGTCAGCTATAGCAGATTTATATTCTTTCATTTCTATTCTTGCTGTTGCTCTTCTATGATAAGCTTTGACATATTGCGAATCAAGTTTTATAGCTGCAGTACAATCAGATTCAGCAGAGTACAAACTTTAGGATACAAAAATTATAATTCTGTATAATAATTTTTTTATTCATATTTAATACAATGCACTTACTTATTAATCTTTAGATGACACAGAGCTCGATTAGCATAAAAGGTAGCATCACCAGGAAATGTTTTAATAGCAGCACTATACATGCTTACAGCTTTGGCATATTCTTTCTTTTGTACTAAAATATTTCCTTCTTGTTTCAATGTCAATGCCTCGATATGTTCCTTGTCCAATTCTTCTTTAGAAGGAAATTCAAATACCTTTTCCTCTTTTTCCTTTGCATTAGGTTTTCCTTCTATTTCTTGGCAAGCTTTATCCTAAAAAAATATATGTATGAATTATATATAAATTTTGTCAATGTTACTATATTTCTCTAAAACTAAGAGTACGCGTTGAACAACTTACAACGTCAAACTTATCCCAAGAATTATAATCACTACCACTGATGCGCTGAGTTTTACTTGGCTTTTCATCATTGGATGGTTCCGGATTAGAAGAAGGTTTCTTTTTTTTCTTTGTCCTAACTGGAGGTAGTACCTATAAACCCATTAAAAAAAAAAATGACAACAAAAACAATAAAACAGTTTGAATCTTAAAAAACTATACCTTATCATCCTTCATATTCCTAATCTCAAAATCCTTTTTCTTCATCTGCTCCTCCCATGCTTCCATATCAAGAAACTCCTTCTGCAAATCCGCTGAGTTGTCTCGGATCTGTTTTTGCAAGGCAATTGACGGGTCCATCGCCATGTTTTCCTATATATACGAATGTCAAAAATAAAATCACGCAAACCTTCAAAACTCTCCTAAAACTTCGTTCAGCCGTCGAGAAACCGCGCAAACGAAATTCAAACAAAAGGCTGCCTGCAATGTGCCGACAGAGACACGCATATATATGTATACTTACATGCGAATCGGTGTCAACCAGCTCATTTCTCGGCGCGAAAGCAGCTCTAGGTTAGAGATGCAAGCATCCTTCAATTCCCTCAGTCGTCCCGCGGCGTCATGATTCCAGTAAACAATCGGTGGAATTTATCAATCGACTTGAGAGTTGCTATAACGACGAGTATAATGTAAGGCACGTGCTGTCTCAATGTTTTGTCGATCGCCGCGCGTAGAGACGAGCGAAACTAGATTGGATTTCAAACGTTTATTGTGCAGGCGGTGTGAACGCAGGGCGCAAGTTTTTAGGCCGATGAAGAAGTAACGAGAAGGTGGTAAAGTCAACGGGGAGTTCGCGAAATCGCGAGTTTCGCGAAACGTCGATAACGGCGCTGCGCGGTGCTCGATCAGCTGATTTACTTTTGGCGGTATAAGTTGAATTTGCGTTTTTGTTCGCTGATGTGAGTTTTATGCAAAATTATAAAGTGATTGTTCAAAATTAAAACGATATTAACCTTGACTATTTCTATTATTTACATGAATAAAACTCTTAGATAATGGCAATAAAAAAATAATAATAATCATTCATTTTCAATACTGATTTTCCTTTTCTCGTTTTGTTATATGGAGAAAATATTTGAGAAATATTCAGTAACAATGAATTAAACAAAAAATAATTGCGGTTTCATCAAAATAATATGTTTACTTTCCTTTATCTAACAAGTCTTTTTTAATGGAAGTTTAATTATAATCCAATAATTTTAGTACTAAATTTACTAATAATAAATCTTATTTTTTTAAAGAAACATTAATCACAGTAACACTGTATTCGAGTTAAATTGTTTTCATTCTTATTGAATAATGAAATAAAGAATCCATGCGGATTAAAACCGAAGGCTTCACCTAAATCAATAAAAGGATCTGAGAAATGCCAGTTACGAAATTATGAGATTGACAGTCTGACACGAACAGCTGTCGATGTGAATGTACTATGTGTATACATTTAGTAACTCGAAAATCGCTTCGAGCTGTCAACGATTCTGTACAGCGAAATTGACTTAATGATCGTAAACTCACGTCTAGACCTATTGAAATTTGTAACTATCGATTGGTTGTGTGTTGGCTGTGCTAACTTTGTCGAAGTTTAGATTACGTATTTACGGAGTGACGCTATTTAGAATTATATATTATATTGTGCATTATAATGATGTATTATTATACGTTATAATGCGTCTATTAATAATAAAGATATTCTCATATGATACTATCTTTATTAGACATTTAAGTGTACTTTGTGATATTTTATTAATATTATTTATATATTTATATTTTAAAGAGACAAAAATTAAAAGATGTAAAACTTGTAATATACAGATACTTTACGTTCATTTTTAATATATTTATGTAATTTTTTACTATTATTTAAGGAGGTTAATGCACGACTCGCTAATCAATAGCATGTATCATTTTAAAATATTCCATGATAAACGTTAGATACACTACATTAGCTACAGTATAAATATAGTTAACTAATAATAAACTATTTTGTTTTGGTATTCGACCTGATGTTTGTGATTATATATCCATTTGAGATGTCCGGCAAGGTGAAATTTTGAAAATTTATCATGAAGAACAAACTTTTCTCTGCGAATAAGTCATGTGACTTCCGGAGAAAAATCGAGAATTTGAAAAAAAAACAACTACAAAGATGATTTTCAAAATGTGTTTTCCTGCTACATTGGTCGTATCTAAAATCTTTTGATTTTAATAAAGCGCTGATACTTTCTATTTAATTGTCCAGTTTTTATTCCGACGCAGAAACCACTTAATATAATTTTTACCAATAATTTATTCATTGATTCATCAAGGAATCAGTAAGTCGGTAGTATCTACAATACACATAAAGTATGCCTGTAGTAAAAGGTGTCCACTCTAGGTCATGCGGCTTTAGACGAGCCCTTATGACGGTTGAACAAGCTGGGTTTGTATACTCAGGTTTACGAGGATGATTTACTGATTTTGATCAAGATGGGTGACGAAATAATAATAGTGGAGCTTATGCGACAAGCTTTGAAAATGGTAGAGGAATGATGTCGGTATAGGGTGGACTTTGCAGAAAAGGTGCTGGTTCAATTCGCGGGCAGGTACAAAGTAAACAGAACATTTGGTTGCTCCATATCATTAATTATACTTTAATCTATTCAATTTTAAAAGTACACAATACATTTTTGACATTTTTTTTTACAATCAAAAACATAATTTGACAAATACTTGCGATCGCTCATTCGCAACAATAATATTCTTTACTAACTAACTCTAGTAATCTCCTTAGTTTAAAAAATACTGATTAGTCAAATCCTATAATCACATTTACACGCAATCATTTTGTATTAAATTTTTCGTGTTTAGTCATTGGAAACGATATCACCTAACTTGAGATAACCTGCTATCCTCTGAATGATCGATAGAGGTAAAATCTCGTCGAATACTGGTAGTAGGTGATATTCGGCTTGCAACAGGAATCTTAGTCGTTCTTTAGCCTTTCTCAACCTCTTAAGAAGACATTCACCGTATATTTCGAACAATGACAGGCATTCGTCTTCGTTGAACGCATCGAAAAGCGTTTTATTTCTCAGCAGCCTCGCGAGTTCCTCTACATTTTTCGAGAATATATGAAAGTACGATGCAGTGCTGTCATCAACGTCGAACATGTGATTTTTTATTTCATTCATCTCATTAGTACATTCCTTCTCAAACTTCGCGAATGAACTGAATGCTTGAATCAATCGTTGATACGACGTACAAATGGGTTTGCCCAATGCTTTTAGTTTCACAACTTCTGTTATGATAAACCTGCCTATATCTTCATTAGGATGTATACACCCTATCAAGTCGAAAATCGACTTACCTTCGTGATTTCGTATGTTTATGTCTGCTCCATATTCGAATAATAAATCTCCAGCCTCTATATTTCCAGATAAGCAAACATTAAATAGCGCAGTGTTACCTGTAACTGTTCTATCGTTCACACGAGCACCCCGCTCTAATAGAAGAAGAAGTGATTCCGGGTCGAGCGACGACGCCCCTATGTACAGAGGGAATAAACCAGCGACTCTTTTATTAACGTCTGCGCCGTTATCTAGAAGAAGCTTTATCTGGAAAACGAAATGTTTGTTATTTTACGAAGCTTATAGCTAAATTACATTGTATAATACTTGAATAATGTTAAAAACTGTACTCACAATGTCTCTTTTCCCACTCGTCACTGCATACCTTAGGGCTGTCGATTCACAGTTGCCGACATAATCTATGTCGATTCCAGGACGTACCAGCAGCTTGACCATCTCATCAAAGCCAAAGGTCACCGCCATTTGTAATAAGCTTCGATCATTGACTACTGTATTGATACACGCTCCTTTGTTTATTAAGACTCGCGAACAGTTGATAAAATTTCGCTTCACCGCACAATAGAGTGGTGTGCAATCGTATAGATTACGCGTATCCACGGGGCACCCACCCTCGATGAGTAGCTGGATTATTTCAGCGTCGTCGTTTTCGTTCAGAATAGCCCAGTGCAGCGGTGTACAACCTGCTTTATCGTACACTGCACATTGCGCGCCGTGTTCTATCAATAGACGCACGCGTTCAGCTCCACCCAACATAGCTGCGAGATGAAGCAGAGTTAACGTAGGATCACAAGCTGCATCTGGGCCCACAGGTTCACACACGTCTGCCCCATCACGCACTAATTGATCCGCCATTTCATAGTCCTCATCTAGTGTCGCTCTCCATACTGCCGATTGATGTGTCATCGTTGTCCTTAATAATTATAAAAAGTCGAGAAAGAATAAAAGTAGATGAAGAGTTGACTACAAAGTCTGTCGTCTGACTGAGTTCATCTAGGCTCGAGGGAGTCTTGTACATATGTAGACCGGTCTATATTGTCAGTCATGTAGGTATTAGAATATTAGAATCTCAGGTAAGTATAGGTTCTCCGTAGTATAAATAGAGAGTGAAAAGCTGTATACCATTGGCATTGGCTTCCAGTCTTGGATTTTCCAAATAGAAGAAAGATACAAATTATATACTCAAGCATGTCGATGTTATTGCATTTGTTAAGGGGATGTAGGAGTGAACTTTACTAATGATGACTCTTATCTCTTGAGATTGAAAATTAAGTTTCTAACGATTTGATATCCTGTTAAGAATCCGGGATAACGGCTTTTGTAATTAACAAAATGTTCTATAATTTATATAAAGTAATATTCTTAAGAATGACTCACTGAATTACGTCAAAATGACAGTCATCTTACAATTTTCTATATGTAAAACGACATCCTCACTTCGCATCGTACTTCCTATTATTTGTCTTGATTAAAAATTATTAAATACTATTTTACGATTACAAAAATTCCTTATTATAACCAGAACACGTAATAAAATTATGTTGTGGTTTAATGTAGGTCATGAGCATCAAAATCGGTTCTAGAACCTTATTAACACGTCAGTGAACGTGACGCTCAGCACATGCGTACAGTGAACCACCGTACCTTTTCTACTTGTTAAGAAGTCAGAGTGAGTCTAAAGAATCCAAGAATAGAAAAAAAAATAAATTATTTGAAAAAGCTTTCTATGACTTTTTAACAAAAAAAACTTTAAATGCGTTTTTTTCGAAAACACTTTTTATTTCTGCGTTGTAGATGTCTCCGAAATTACTTTACCGATCATTCAGAATTTTTTACTACATATTTGTCACATGAATGAATACGGTCAAACCTAGAATTATGTCAAAATTTTTATTTTAACAACTTCTTTTATCGTAATATTTTTGTATAAAAATGAATAATCTCAGGTCGGAGCATACCACATTCATACTGAACCTAAATCTCTTTGGTTTTCGCGCTTCAGATAATTCTTTTCTAAAAAACGAATTCACACAGTCGACATAAATTTTTTAGAAGAACTACGTGCGGGTTCTGCAATTTTGAGAGCATTTTTATTAAGTTTAAAATGTATGACATTAATATCTTTTATAGAAGCCATACAAAACATTCTTAAATACTTATAGCTGATTTTTCGAACATCTAAAGTGTAACGACTCCTTAATAGTACTTCCTAGATACTACCTTTGTAGCCTGGATGGTAAAAGTTTGCTAAAAATGAACTTTATAATATTAATTATCACGAATCAAAAAAGAAATGTGCATCAACAAGTAACTGTTTCTCTTTTTAAAATAAACCTGACATATTATAGTACTGCATGTCTATTAAAATTTCTATCCCCGAGAATAACGAATATTGAAAAGTATTGGAAAATACATCAATAAACCATGTAATTGACCGTTACATTAATTTTTACAAAATTAATATTAAATGGCTATCATTAAAATTATTTACACAAATATTAATAACTAATTATAGAACTATAAAGAACTGCTACAATTTTATTTTGAGTAAAAACCCATATATTTTCGTACAAAATATATACCAACAAAAAAAAGGTAAAAGCTTCACTGAAAATAAACCAAAACATTTCAACTACCAAAACTCCACGCTGTCATCTTCACTCGTCTCTTCTTTACATTTCTCTATACTTTTACATCACGCACCCATAAACCACACTTCATCGGCAGACACCGTTGCCACCGCCGAGACAGACCGAGCCACGAATCCAATTGCCGGCAGTAGCAGCAGTAGCCGTCGACGCCGGTGCGCATTGATTATTGCATAAACCTTGAGGAGGAGGCCGCTCGTTGCCGATGATGATGGGGCGCCGGCGTCGCTGCTGCAGCAACTTCTCGCAATTAACCGCTCGACGCTCGCCGCCTGCGCGACGCGAAATGTATAACGATTATTGGGAGGCGATGATAACTGAGATATAGAGCGAGTGTATGTATGTGTATAATGCGTGTGTGGGTGGTGGTAAATGTTGTGGTGTGGGGTATATAGCGGTGATCTTGTGTAACGGAGGTATAACTGTGGTAGTTGTATAATTGGTCACGGTGGTTGGTGGGAGGTGTGCACTATTGAAACGAGGTTTAAGAGTTAGGAGGTGGTGGTAAAGACGATTGAGTTTTAATGAGCGAGTGGTCGGTAGGTTATTGAAAAATTGTCGGTGAATTCATTTTCGTTAAGGTTTTAATTAATTTATTAAAGTGAGGTTAATATACGAATGTCAATAGTTATTATAATATATTTAAAGTATTATCAACAAAACATGAGGGTCATGGGAAAATATTTCGATTGAATAAACTTACAACTCATATTTCCTGACGTACGATGAACATTGCTCTCAATCGATTTTCGGTACTTGGAGCAACATATTTCATTTCTCTGATTTATACAAACGCTTTTTCTCTTCCTGCAAAGCGGTGCGCATTGTCTTTCTGGTATAACTTTACAAAATTCCCTCCCGTGGATTCGCGGTTGATGTAAGCGATTATGCTGTTGATGATAGCGATGACCAAAATGGTGAGATTTATGAGAACGATCGTATCCATTTTTGCAATATCTCAAGTGTTTCTCTCTGGCGCTGTCCAATGTAATAATAGATTCAAAAATTTCTAACGTTCGTGTCACATCCAGATCGGAAAAAGTATTCTTTACGCGACTCGATAAGGATTTCCAGATGGCAATAATCCATTGTTGAATGTCTTTTAAAATTTCTCGTTTGTCACCTAACTCGATCTTTGATTTGAAAACTTTTCTTGCATCAACTATGTGTAATACGAAAATTAAATTAATTTTTCAGTAAAACAAGTTTATAAAAAATATTTAAACTATACGAAATATATATGTGTACCTCTTGACATAATTATATGAAACTCATGAAAATTCTATAGAATAACCGACGTGTTGTCGCAGAAAGGTTAGGTATTAAACTGGAGATTATCTGATTGCCCGCGTAAATAAAAAACAAATGAATTAAATTACAAATATTTATTAATTTATTTAAAATTCTATTCTGCAATATCGAATGGTAATTATATAATAAATCATATTATTCTAATCATTTATATTTGTACTAAAACTTAAAATTTGTTCGTTCCTGTCGATAGTTATACTATTCATAACTAAGCTAATAAATAAATGGAATGTTTACAGTGATAAAATTATTGTCTTTAAATATTAATGAATTCTGATCTTTACATTAAAATTAGCAGTAAATCACTCCTATCTTATCAATTATTTTTGTGATGTTTGTAACAAAGCGTTTTTGTTTTTCTTGCAGTTATTTAAGGATGGAAATTCACAATTCACACTCCTTATCCCAATCCCCAGGAAGGACGTCTCTCCAAATATTGAATAAATCAGAAAGTAGACAAGAATTACCGCATCCAGGAATGTTTAATCGATGAGGGACGGTTTGATCTGTATTGTTCAGCATCGAAATCTAATAAAAATTAATCAGATATATTTAATTATTATACAATTAATATTCAGTAAATATATTTGTTTGTAAAAATAGATCTTAAATTCTTTTAATTTAAATATAATCATCATCATAGAAATAGAATTGCCTTCTGACAATATATACATACACGAACTTCTTGCGTCTGACCGCCTTGAACAGCTCGCAGTTCGTAAATCAAAGTAACGCCAAGGTCAAGTTTGAAAAGTTCATCGGTGAATCCCATTGCTCGCAAAGTATTGACGATATTGACATCGTGCGTTCCGTACAAGTACATTTTCACACTGTCGGGGCCGTTTCGCATCTGCTCGAGAATGTGTTTCAGTAACGGTCCTTGAAGTAATTTATCATTGTTTTAATTTCAAAATTCTATAAGAACGAATAAAAATAATTTAGTATTTTCGGTACCTCCGCGTAATCGTCGCTGTAACAAATTACTCGTAAACAGTGCGTAACTACGAGCAGCGATTTCTCGCATTTTTTCGTTGTAGAATTTCTTGATGTTTGCTGGAAGCTCCAGTCCATTCATGACCTATATATTAACAAAATTTTAATCCATTAACAAACGCAAATTTACTCATAAGCATATATTGAAACTATATACGTATACAACAAGTGATTTAAATGTTTATTAGCAATGACCGATTTTCTTAATAATTTACAATACTAAATATTCATTCTATCATATCTAGGTTAAAAATAAAACATTGACATAAACCTTTTTTTTCCGTTACCCATATATATATTTTTGCATTTCCCATCATTTATTCACAGAACAAAAATAGGATATTTTAAAATACTATTTCCAGATATAATGCGATTCCTGCCAGCAACAACAACAATGACGACACCGATGGCAAAAAAAAACAGCATAAAAATTTTCATATAATACTCGCCGCACTATAGGAATATAATGAAATCTCGAAAATGACATGCGCGTCTCATTGCTATTCCTAGCAGACAAGGCATAATCGAGAGGCTCACCTCGATTTCCAGGGTATTGTAGAGGAACTCGACGTCAGTTATTGTCCTCATCGGCTGTCCTGTGATGTCGCTAAGTTCTCGGTAATAGGATTCCAGCTCCGCATCCGAGCGCAGCGACTCGTTCGCGTATGACTCCTTCAGTGCTGCTGCCAGTCGCGGGCAAGATTTACCGACCACCAAGATCTTCGTAGTTATAGTGAACGATGAGGCATTGTGAATTGAAAAAAATTAATAAATATGAATTTTGTAGGCCGAAGAATATATTTTTGGATTTCGTATTGTCGATTTATAATTTTTACGAGCAATGAGCGATAAAATAAGAAGTTTGAAAGATATATAGAGTAAATATTTTAGTTGGAGTACTGTTCATATTGTCGTAGTCAATAAATTGTTGAAATATTGTTCCATATTCATAAACGTTTAAATCAAGACTTATAAGTATATTTATAACCGAACGATTTATTGATTTTATAAAATAGTCAATGGCTTTTATTGTCAGTGTATATATACTATTTGAAAGCTAAGTTTGAATTGAATCTTTCCACTATCAGAACTTTATTATGAGAGACAATTTCTCTCGCAAAACTTTGTTTGTCACATAGTTCATTCATATTTACTTAAATACAAAATGTAACTTTGTATTTAACAAAACGGAGTTTAATTAGAATCGCGTTTAATTATCAATTGAAAAATAGAATACTCTTAATTAATTACATTTGACAACATAATATAAATACTATGCGAATTTAATTAAAATAAGAGAAGCGAATAAACATTGACGTGAACCAATTTTACGAATCGATGTAATGAAGCGATTTCTTTATTTTTCCAACAAAAAATTCACGAAAAACACAAATTTTTAAATGAACATCCGAAAGCTTTCAACTTTTTTCTTCTCCCGCACCAACAAAGAACCAAAATGAAATAAACTTCCATCCCCGCGTAAAATATAAATCTCTCGACTCCTCCGCAGAATTATTACCTCATGTACCCTCGTTCTTTTGAAACGTTCCATATTAACCCTTGATCGCTATAAAACTTTTCCGATTAAGTGCCCCCACCCACTATATATACACACACACACCTGATCCAATGCCTTTGGCATATAATGAACGGGTATCGGTCGCCAGGGCAGACCAGGAACAAAAGCCTCGTCGACGGATTGCGGGAAGAGGCCAGCTAGGAAGGACTGCGTCGACTCGATGCAACGATCCGAGTAGCTGCTGTTCACCATTGTACTCGCCGCTACGTACTTGCCACCCGTCAGCCAGCCAAATTCCCCGTGGACCCACTGGCCCAGCTTATACAACTGCCGCATTCCCTTCTGCGCAACAGCAGCAACAGCGAGAGGAAAGTTTTCGCATTGTTCGAGAGTGCAGAAGTTTTGGAAAGAGAGAAATATTTTTGAAAGTTTGTTTTATAGAGAGAGAGAGAGAGAGGGAAAAGGAAAAGTATGCGCGAAAAATTGTTTATGGAGCGAATAGTTTTACTTCAATTTTATCGTCGGTTGGAATGGTTGTTTTGGGGATTGTTGTTGACTTTAAGAAATACATTTTTTATGGATGAGTGGAGTTTTATTGTTTTATCATGGATTGTAGGGTTGCGTATATAGATGAAAGATTTATGACTTTTTAATAGATGGAACGAGGCTATATACAAACCTTCGTTAGAGCTCCCCAACCGCCAGGCCAGTCGTAATGTAAGTACGGATCATTCGCATAAGTTTCTGTTGGGTTCCGATCCCCATGTCGAAATATCTGTAATATTATACATGTAAAGCATTATCTAATTATTGTCATTAACATTAAGAATTTTTTTTTTAATTCAGAACAATTATAACAACACTTATGAATACTTGTACCAGTTTCAGATTTTCAAATATAAAAATGCACGTAAATCATATCTAATGTATAACAGAAAGTTCCTATAAGGATATTTTTTTATCGAGTAATGCGTATAAGTTATATAAAAATTAAGATGTGGTCTTGAGAAACTTACGATAAACACTTTTTTCAGAGCGGCGTCCTTTGGTTTATCTCCAAAAGCCGTGTACGCCAAAAGGATGCATCCTATTATAACAGCAAGGACCACGACTGTGACGCATATTTTTCGCTTTCCTGGCTGACAGCCACGTCTTAATGGACTTCTGCTTTCCATGGCTTTACAGAAAACTTTAGAGTCACATGCGGCTTTCAAGAGACGTTATTCTTCTAAGCTAATAAATTATTTTAAATATACTGCGCTTGCACGGGATGGATGGATAGGTCGATTTTAAGTTTATTGTATATTATTATATTGGTTTTTAATAAAATATTTGATTGATCTGTTAGAAAATTTTAGTATTTGCAAAAAAATCTAAAAGGTAATAACATAATAAAACCAAAAAATGTATATTTTCTATTAGAAATCAAAATTTGTTTTCAAAATAACGAATAATAAATAATCTAAGTAAAGCAAGCAATCCCAATGAACAATTTCGATGAATTTATTGTATTACATTTTCACGTTATAAAAATACTACTTATACTATTTAAAATCTCACCTCTTCTCCAACACTGCCAATTTTGACTATCTTACAGAGTACATGCAGTGGGCCCCGATGATAGTAGACACGAGCACAATAAACGATTGTAGCGCTCCAATCTCACGGCGGAGACTCGCACTCGAAGTCCAGAGATCAACTTGGACCGTCAACATTCGGCCAACGCCTCGGATTTATCAAATTTGCGCAACAAATACTATACAATTTTCAACGTAATGCTATACAGCGATGTAGATCGATTGTTTTTATCAACTCTATTAAAAATTTAGCTTTGAAAACAGGTAAAAGAGAGCAGAAAAGACAAACAGCTGATCAAATAAGTAGCACAGCAGTACTCTACACTGTATAGTCACGCGTTCGAGCGGCAGCTCTCTCTTTCTCGGCTGAAATATTTCAGGAACGTAGATAATGATACTGGTGCCCCCCACCAGTGTTTGCATTGCTTTTTGGAAACAATATTAATTCATTTTTTTTTATTTTAGTTATACTTTTACTTTTTGTTCAATATGTTTCATAAACAATTGAAATTAAAATAGGATTGAAATTAATAAAATAAACGAATCTTAGGTGAATAATTGTTGACATAAAAGGTACTCACTATCGGTTATACGAGTTGATTAGAATGGAATTTTTTGCAGTATCTATACTATTATGCATAAGTATGCTTCTGGTTCTTTTACTTTTTTCGTTTTATTTTTGAACAAACTGAACAAATATTTTAGTTAATGTAAAATTAAATTTATTATTTGTTAGAATTTGATTATAATAACATTCAATGTTACATAATACATTTGGTTTAATATTGATGAAATTAAGAAATTCAAATAAATTCAAGATTAATTATAGAACCGTACTACATATTATCAACCAAAATAATCTAATCTCTAATCACTATTTGTCAACGTCATATTCAATATTCTCAGGTTCTGGTTTGTTCTTTTGAATAATTATTTCATTAAATTATTTTTTAAATTATAATTGAATTTTATAAATTAAAAAACAACTTTGGAAGGTTAATGAAAAGACAAAAACATTCATTTTTTCCTGTTTGCATTTTATTACAATAATAAAAGAACAAGAAACGCTTTTTCTAAAACTTCTAACATAGTAAACAATCAATTTTTAAAAATTACAAGAGATCTGCCTGTCACATAAATTCGCAATATTCTCGTGTGCTACGTGTTCAGTTGAAGAATAATTTTTGTATAATATAGAAAAATCATGTGTAAAATGTAAAAATTTTTTTTGCATCAAATACGCATTATTGTAGCAGCTATAACAGAAATTTTTAGCCGAAAGCGAATTTTCAAAGGGGAAATTGTACGAGCAGTCGTTTTGTTATATGGATTTTTTCATTTTTTATATATTTAATTTAAAAAATCCATAAAAACTCTATTATCTTCTTCAATCTAAAATTTAATATTTGTAGAAAATAATCAAAAGATATATTATGCATCTATACGTTATAAGCCTTCTAAATTTTTAAAATAAGTCTCAGTTTATATATTTTATATGTAAGAAGCTTTAACTATAAAATTTCAAACAGGATCAGTATTGATGTGATACCGTGAGAAGTTTTAAATTGTTAATGAATAGTTTTATTGCACTTAATGATGAGAAATTCTCTCGATGATATTAATAAACTTCTTGGAAAAGAATGACGCGAGAAGAAACAGATAATATAAAACAGCAAATCTGCATATATCATAAATATAACCACGTGCATGCTAAATTATTTCTTCTTCATCTTTGATTTTTAAATGAATGGGACGTACGCACGTTGTCAGATAAAATTAATCTAAGTGTTAACAATCTTTTTATCAAAGCAAAACTGTCGCGAATGTTCTCCCGATTAAAGCGATTAATCATTGTCTATAAGCAAAGTTATTTTAGTGTCTGTGTACTGAGCATCGAATGCTAATTCTAAATGTCATGCGATTAAATTTCGTACTATTATCATCATTTGTATTTGAAAAAATAAAAATATTTTCTTCAAAAATTAATGAAATTTCATATATATTTTTATTTGTATATTTATTCAACAATCAGAATATTAGACTTGATTTCGCAGATAAAATTTGCAATAGTTCAACACGGTAGAATGAATTTATGTATTACTTCGTCGAGCCTTCACCATCGCATCTTGTAATTTATTTTTCTTTGTATGTATTTATATGTTTCTGGTTCATCAATCTACGAAGGAACAGGGAAACTGCTATACGTAACAGCGACAAATTGATCTATATATAAATCATATGTTAGTCTTTTTCACCAGCGAGGTAACGTTGATTTATATATACGCACACGTATAGCAATAAAGAATAAACATCAATGCAGAATATTTTGATTACAACGTTTAATATAGTTTCTGACTTGGAATGTGTTTAATATTCAATTATATAGCTGACAGCTAATATTATTTGCTAAATTCTAATTTGATTGAAACAACATAAAATTTATTTCCGTATCTAATTTTTTAATTTAATTTTTCATTTTTTTATATAAATTATGACATATGTTATAAAAAAATCAAAAAAATGTTTGTCAAAAGCTAATAAAATGTCTCGAAAGTTTTCAGCTACATATATATATATTTAGCTATCGTCTACGGGAAATTCTAATTCGCTAACAAATCGATGCTAACTTTGTACACGCGGAGAAGAATGATTTCATAATTATTCACACAAATATAATATTCATTCCGATCACAAACCGTAGAAAATTAAAACGTATTGTTTCCGAACAATCATATACCTATTTTATGTAAATATTATCTCGCAAATTTGAACCTATATCATTCTTCTCCAGATTCCAGGCGTGTTTACGAAGATGTTTCGTACGTGTGTGTATACATACTTGTTTGTGGGTGTATAAGTACATTATACGCGTGTTATACGCGCGAGTTTCATGGTTTATCATCATCATATATTTATTATAGTTTGAATAGAATCGTGCGCCCAAAATTCCTCTCGGTGTCCATAATAACGAGGGCACATTTTGTTGTTAATACTGATCGTGCGTGAACGCGAGAGTTTGTATATATTATCCGTGCCGGGAACTTCCGAAAATTCCGTAAGTGTACTTTTTCTTTACTCCTATAATAATTCAGGGTAAGCAACGTTTACACACACGCACATATATATTATTATGCATGTATATATATACTTTTTTGTGTATATAGTTAGAAATAATGTCTCTTCTCTCTCTCTCATTATACATATAATAGATTATCCTGCCATCTTTTCTTGTGTTTCATATATTTGTATATACTTACTATATATTTATGTTTGCATATGTAATACCTATTATTTGTTTACCATTATAGCTTTATCGACATCTTTTATTTGTTTTGTGGAAGCTCCTAAACTATAGATAGGTATAGTATACTATATCTATAAGCAAAATTGAGAAGTAATTTTTGTTTGTTTGACTTCTGAAGCAAATTTAGCCAAAGGGCAAAATACCAACGTTAATAGTTTTCTCGTTTGTAAGAATGTTTGCTTAAAGAATAGAAATAAAAAGGTATACTGGAATGCATTTTGTGCGGTATGCAAAGGATTTAATAAACGAAACAAGGAATTCAATGTTCAAGGAAATTTTGAAAAAAAAAACGTAATACTTTGAAATAAGAAACAAAAGTTTAATTTCCAATTCTACAAATGAAAATTGATATTCTGCTACACTCGTAGACATCTAATAAATTACTATATAGTAATAATTTAATGTTATTACAATAACGTGTGTTTTTTTTTCAAGAAGACGCAAAAGTCATTCTTTTATATTTGCATCACTTTATTGCGGATTCAATGCTAAACAATTTTCATATACAAGGAGCTACTCCATAACATAAACCACTACATACTACCTTGACAATAGGTTTTTTCAAACGATTATCATAAACCTCTGAATGATGGTAAACAGTTTACTTAGAACAAGTCATTTATTTGTCAGTTTGCAAAATACAACGATAAAATTATAACTTTCACATCTCCTCAAATCGATAAATATATTTTTTATAATTCAATTTTTTATTTCTGTTTTAAAACTGTATTGTATTCTTTGTTTTATATATCATTTTGTTTGCTTTGTCATCTATAGCTCTATATAAGGAAACCTTATTGAAAAGTCGTAAGATGTAGTCTTGAGGGTATATATATATATAATGGCGCTACAACATTCAATGACCATTCAGCGAACTTTACTTTGTTATTCTTCTTTGTTTTTGTTACAAAAATGCCGATTTGATATATAACAACGTAACGGTATACATCCACTATTGCGCGAATGAAAGAAACAAAACAAATAAAAGCTCTCTCTATATATATAGACAGGGTTCCTCTTAGACAATCTTTAATCATATATAATATTTTTTTTTATCTTCCCTCAAGTTTTGCCATCTATATAATTTGCATCATATATAAACTTTTTTTCGTAATTTTTATAATTATCTTGAAAATGTAAAGCGCATACTCAACAAATAATACCATTAACAGGCTATACACGCTAGATATATTTTACTCATTCAAAAAACGCGAACGAATATATAAGAACGCAATATTAGACTATGTATATAATAATAATAATAATAACGCATAACGGCTATATAAAACGAAAAAATCCATAACGCTACGTAACACACTTTCAATTCTCGTTAAAATATACAACGACGCTCTAAAAAAATACACTTTCCGAACGTCGACCGGTTGTTGTCACCCCAGACTATCCGAGTTAAATCGTCTCGATCGCACGCGCGTATTATACATACTTATATCCGCTTCAAAAATCTAAACGCTTATAAATTACACGATAATTCTCTCTCTCTTCTCTCTCTCTCTCTCCCTTTCTACACAACTATACGCGTCCAATCGACACGCCTCGAATTCACGCCAAGACGACAACCTACACGTCAAAGTACGGAATGCTCCATCAACAAAAAAAAAAGAAACCCAAAAAAAAAACCAACCGAGCCGCTAAGCATATTATAATATAATCATCCCCTCTCGGATACAGAAAAATTGACTCGTCTCGTGTTTCAACAGTGACAGCTGTATATACCTCTCCTCGCGGTTAAATCATATAGATATATATATATATTGTTGATGTTATTTATTATTTATATTTATGTATGCCACAACATGCTTATACACATATCGTATATACGCGCGTAACCGAAAGCTCCGCACGGTTATATACACACACGTGGACAATGAGAGAGCGTATTTATGAGAGATAGAGTAGTGTATAATAGTGTTATTACACGTAGGTATACAGCGAAAAGAGCGAGCGAGCGATAGAGAGTATTACACAGGAGATATCTGAGTAAAGGGAGAGCAGTATAGGGAAGGGAAAGGGATGCGCGTGTGCGTATAGTATATAGTATCGGAATGTGTATATCTGTCACTGCGTGTGTATGTATATATCTATCTATATACTTTTATAGGACTAGAGGCTGAGTAGTAGTAGTAGTAGTAGTAGTAGTATTAGTAGTAGTAGTGTCTTTGGCGATGTCGTAGGCGGTGGTGGTGGTGGTGGCGGCGGCGGCGGTTTGGAGTAGATTCGTATAGCGGTTGCGCGAGCTAATGGTGTCTCCTCCTTGTCCTCCACCTCCTCCTCCTTCTCACCATCTCCCACGTCGTCATCGTGCTATAGTCGTAGTTGTCTACGTCTACGCTTGTTCGGAACGACGCCTTCTGCCGGGACCACCAGCGTAATTAGCTGCCGCAAGGCCCATCAGATGCTTCGCTGCTTGGCTACCGCTGAAGCCACGGTTCAGGCCCAAGTCTAAGCCACGTTTCGCGCTGCAACGTGGAGAGAAACGCGCGAGGGGTTAAATTCAATTGGTTGGTGAGTTATATATATATATATATATTGGGGGTTGGCGATGATGACGCACGTCGTAGTTGAAAAGGGGGGGGGGTATATGCTTTTAGTTGGAGTGTGTGTGCGCGGCCTTTGATATATAAGTTGAGAAATTTGAAGACGCGTTATATGTGAGCATAGGAGATGCGATTCTGGCATGAATTTTTAATGAGTGATGTGGGTGTGCGCGCTGTGATGATGAGGGGTTTTTGATGAGCGTGATTTTATAAGGTGGAATATTGTATATATATACGCGTTGAGAGAAAGTTCTTTGAGAATGTGTATACCGGGGGAAAAATATGTCTTTGTGTATTTAAGAGAGAACTTTATTAAAGTGTATATGAGAAGACGCTCGCGTTGTCTTGTACTTAATTAAACGTATTTTCGTTATGACGAGATGAAGATTATTATGGTTTGTTTACTTTGCCGTTTTGTCTTATTAGAAGCAAAGATATGTATACGAAAATCGAAATGAAATTCATTCGGAATATCTAACATTTTAATATAATATCTACAAAACTTACGCATCTTTCTGTAACCGCAAGAAATTTACCGATTCAGATTTAACAAAGAAAAAAAAGGAGAAGACAAGAAATCTTTTGTTAACGGTATAAGAATGAAGGGGGGTGGAAAAAAATGTTTGAAAAGCCTATTGTTAATGCACTTTGTACTTACTTATCCGGCTGCATGAAGACCGCCCAATTTTCTATTCTGTCTAGCAGCTCCTGCGCGGCCTCCGGATAATCCTCTTGAAATTGATTCCAGAGCGCATGCGATCTACTGCAAAATAGAGAAAACGCCTGAATTATTAAATATCGACCGCGGCGAAAAAGTTCCGATGCGCTATATATAGCTATATATACATTCGCGAATAACGAAACAAAATTCGACATTCACTGTGTATACTGTTTTTGCATTTTGAATGACAATGTACACGTGTACATCGAGGGAAATAGCAACGAAGTACACAATTTCCGTGAAAACAACGTCCCGCGTATAATCCTTTATTGTCCTTTTCATTTGCTTATACACACGTATGTAACAGAAATATCAGGCAAGTTCAAGTGCTTGTATCTCAAGTGATATCTTTGTCGTCGGGTGTAATAAACGACTCAAGAATGTTACATATATAGAGAAGGTAAATATGCGTGAGTGGTACGGTAAGACAGGAGCGGCCGCTTATGTCCCGCATTTTCTCGATTTTGATTTGCGCTCGTGGATATAAATAGAACCGTGCTGAGGTTTATCCAGGGACCCTTACTCGATATATTATTGAGAGGGATTACATTTTCAGCAGTTGGAAATGTACTTTTAGCAGCGCCACGCGAGCTTTGTTATCTGGATTATACTTACTCGTTGGAACAAGATTATAATCAGAAATAACATGTAGAAAATACGAGTATACATATGTATAATTAAATCATAGCTCCGGTGTATATATAAATTTATATTGATATACAAAAAATACTTAATCTAATAATAAAATATCCGGCGATATTATTAAAAAATTTAGGTTTTCACGTTTCTTATATAGCAACAATTATATACGCTACGTTAAAATCCTTGGAAAAAACTCACGTCGCTTTCCATTTAGCCTCGAGCGAATCCAAATTTACATTCGATTTTA
The DNA here is from genome assembly GCA_035583055.1 of Torymus tubicola. NCBI lineage: Eukaryota > Metazoa > Arthropoda > Insecta > Hymenoptera > Torymidae > Torymus > Torymus tubicola. The sequence continues at coordinate 43,840 of JAWWEQ010025499.1, read as the reverse complement.
ATTTAAAAATTAACGTCACTCTCTCGAGAGTTACTTTTCGTAATTGTCTGTTTTTGCATTCCTCAATTATATATGTATGTATACAATACAAACCAGAACTGGCAGTACGAGCGTATACCGAATCAAGAAGAAATTACACTTAGCAAGAGCAAGCAAGCGTATCTTTAATTTACAAATTGTATACGTTAATTTAAATTAAAACGTAATTCTTTCATTTACTTTCCGCTTTCTTACAAACAGCAGGAATTAACGTTAAACGGTCGCTTGTGAAAACTTAACGTAATTCATGGTTAAACAAAGCTGACGCCTTACCAACTAACAAAAAAAACCTCTGTATTCCTCGATTACCTACAAAGATATATCGGTCTTCGACTCTTGCACCGTATATTATACTCAAAAAGTATCCAACCTACTCTACCTCTCAGCACAAAAACACGTTATTATATAAACATACTAAACGGTAAAACAAAGATCAGATATACACCGCGTGTATACACATATACAAACGTATACGGTTATAAAGAATGAAAAAAGGACACGCGATCACTTATACATGTTCCAAGTGTATTATTGTATATGTACCACACATGCATGATCGCTCGTACCTTATATATACACTATATACATATACGTGCACGGGCTCATTCCATTAGCGAGATTAATTTCGCGCGCATTTTACAACTCGACACGACTGAAACTCCCTCGCGACTATATAACCCTCGTGTTTCTCTCCCTGTGTATATATATGCGCAATATACAGATGTACCGTATAGCTTAAGCGCGCGCGGTATAATCGAATCAAGGTAACGCGGGGAGGTAGATTCATAAGCCGCTAATTTTGCAATCATAGTTGGGGAAGCTGCAGATATATAGCAATTGCCGTACTGTCGTCGTATATACACGCGACGCTCGAGTTAATTTTACGAATTGCAGTGGCGAAGGTCCCGCGTTGTAGCAATCTGTGTGTTATAAACGAGAGAGAGAACGTTACAAATTGCTTATATGCTTTGGTTTTTGGAATTACGCTAATGGTTTGAGCTTTAGAAGTATGTGTGATTAATTTCGAATAGCTGGAGCGTAGGGCTGAGGATTCTTAAAAGTTATTGCGGTCGTCTCTTGATTATATATATAGGTGAAAGGAAATTAATATCATGCGCAATAGTATATATACACTTACGTCAAACTCGAGTGTACGAGAAACGATTCAAGTTTAATTAACGAAAAGAAAACCTTACAGAACGAACATTTCGTTATATAATTTCGCGTATACAAAAGAAGTAAAAATATAACCAAATGATAGCAAAAAAGAAAGAAAAACAGCCAGCGTTCCTCGTTACTGTACTTAATGCATGAGTAGATCGAATAAGCACTTGAGAACAATGTTTATATATATATAAAACTTACGTGTAGGGCAGAGCTTCAGCCCTGTCGGAGATGGTAAGGGCGGCAAGCGCGGCAACCAGGAGCCAAGAGAGCGCGATTTCCCTCTGCATCTTTAATGAGCCTGTTCCTCGACGCGCCTGCGCGGCAATCTGAAAGCAAAGAAAAAGATATCGCAACGTTATAATTGTGGATCTTTTTGTATTATATTCTTTCTTTTTTTTTGTTCGTATATATATAATGAGAGTAGGCGCGAGGCATTGTTCATGCTATTGCGATATGCCACTAGGGAAGTTTCTTCTCGGAATTATTGAAAGTTTCGTGGTTTCGAATATGTGTGTATATGTATTATATTATATATATATATATATATATATATAGGTGAATTAATTATGAGTTTAATTAGAGACTCGGGGTATTGGAATTCTATAAGCGTTCTTTTGAGCAGAGACTGGAGTTAAAAATAATGTGCAATTTGTGTATATATATATGTATAATATATGACACTGGTGGATTAAAGTATTGGTCGTTTTGTACGAGTTTATTACCGAATTTAATTCAACAATGGTTTTACTATAATACCAGTTTATGCTACACGTAAACAGTGTACTTTCCATTTAACTGAATCAATAAAACCACGGGAAAATAAATTATAAAAATATGTTTGAAAGCTCTGTATAGCTATCGTATTAAAAAAATTAAATAAATTAATTCTAATTGATTGATTAATTAGTACACTTTACATCTCTAATTAATTATATACGGGCATTATGTCGAATGAAAGCATATTAAATATATACAATAAAAATCTCATAATATTTCTAATATACAGAGTCTTTTTATTCAACAAATTAAATTTAAAACGCTTATACTCGCGCGCAACCAATCTCAAATCTATATATGCCTCGAGTGAAAAACAAACCCCTCCAGTTCACTATATACAAAAAATCTATACGTACAATTTCCTCGTACCCGGAAAAAATCGCACAATCGCCAAATTTCCCGCACCTATCTCTCTCTTCAAATTCTACCTCAACACCATATTCACGCATGTGCGAGTACCGCCGCGTATATTTCGCGCGTGGTCTCCTCCTCGTCCAAGCCTGCCACAATTACGCGGCAATCGATTTCCGGCGTTGCTCCCGCAGCACACTTCTGTCGGCAATTTTGCGCGAACGAACGTCCACATACCCACACCCATATATACATATATATATGGTACGCATGTATATATACATATACTCTATAAACGCCAGGGGCGAAAGTGCGTGCGCTGTTTGCGTGCCATTTCGCGTACACACTCGACTTCGCTTCTCTCTCTCTATTTACACAGCTCTCTCCCTCTCTCTATCTCGTTCTTGCTTGTAGGCACCCACCATGGACTAGTATTTTTTTCCTAAAGTGCGAGCACTATTTTCGGTAGCATACGATAGATAAAATAAGGATCGAGGACACACAGTTTGTTAGTGTAGTACGAAACGAGACGTGGGCAAAGTTAATCGAATGACCGGGATGTAGGAATTAAATGGGACAATTATCGTTTTGGGAGACGATTGCAGGGACGATGATGAGAGCATGAGGTTATCGCTTCGATTGAGTTCGACAAGTGCGTCATACACGTGTGTGTATACGAATGTGTCAGTATATGTGAAAACGTTTCGTGGCGGCGTTGCATCAGTATTATTGTTTATTAAATAGAAGAGCTTTTGAAGTCGGCTTATTTGTCGTTGAATTAGCACGAGAGCTTTGTGAATTTGACCGTATTAATTGTCACGCGTGCAATTGACATTACCAAATGTACACCACCGCGGACGTTTCGACTAATTTTTAATTTTCCTGTGTGCCCGTTTCGAAAAGTATCTCAGCGCGATCATTACCATGTGTTTCTGTAATTCTTATAAGCTTCAGTATTCTTATTACAAAAACTATACGTTACTTCAACGACCACCTCGACAACGTTACCAAAAATATTAACCATTCTCAAGTTGATTCCATATAACACCGCGTCCTTTGCTGCGAAAGGAAACGATCCATAAAAGGTTTACTGCGAAATAAAGAGAGGGAGAGAGAGAGTGAGAGAAAGAGTCTCCAGGAAAAGGCGAATTATTGAGTAAGGTCACAGCTAGCGAGTACTGGTAGGGGGAAATCAGGGAGAAAGCAGCCCAGGTTGCTTCGGCAAATTGCGTAGGCACGAGACTTAAACGCGGCAATTGGCTATACCCCCCACTACTGTACCCCCTGCCGTCGCTCGAGTCTCTCTATAAAGCGCGCGCAAAGTCACGGCAATCGATTTAAAGGTTAACCGAGTTAAGGGGACGCCGGATACCGATGTTATATATAGATATATATAAAGAGAGTGGGATTGTTCGCTTTAAGAGTTGCCCGCGTTATTTTTTGACGATGGTTTAGGTTTACGATCGATTCGTTTATATTGTTATCGATGGTATAAGTATATATATAAATTCACTAAGAAGTAAGGTAAATCGCTCAATTTTATGTATATATTATTATACGGTTCTAAATAAAACACCACAACTTGCGATTTATTTAAAGAATCCATCCACAACTGTGGCGTCTGAGTATATGTATACGAGAATCGCTAGCTCTTCAGCTGTCAAAATAAGTGTAACTCAGTAAAGCAAATTAATGAATAATCAAATCACCGACCCGTTTGAATACCCCCATTAAGTCTGCAGAAACATGCTAATCAATTCAGCAGCCGGCAGCCAGAGCGCCCTTATACCATCTAAACTCGAGAATCTCTCTCTCTCTCTCTTCCCATCGAGCCAACAAACACGCATACTCGCATAGCATACCTGCGCGCATCGTGAGCTCTCGAATCCAAGTGCAATGTATAGTTGTTAACTGTAGCAGTAGCGGAAGTGAAGGAAGAAAAAAAGAGGAAAAAGACGCGGCATAATTAAGACAGCGCAGGCGGTCGCCTATAACGGACTTATCCGTTCATTAACGTGCGCCTGGGACCCGAGCGAGAAGAAGAGAGATAAGGAATGAAATTCCGATGGTAGAGAATAGGAAGAACAAGGTCGTGCTTGTAAAATGTAGATTGACGTCAACGCTGCTACATTCGCATTCGAGTCTTATTATACGGGCTGAACACAGCTGGCCCGCGAGTAATTTTTATACACAGTTACGGGAGCGTACGAAGGCGATGGTATATATATGAATGGACGTACCTTTGTTTTTATTCACGCTAGTAGAGGAAGGGATCAGCTCCGATGTTTTTTTTGTCTGCGGTTTGTGCGAATTAATTTTTTACGATAGGTATATATAGTACATACGTATAAGGTATACGTTGATTATTACGATCGATTGGTGGGAGGGACGTTGGGTTTAATAAAACACAATGGCCGGCTTAAAAATTTAGGGCTGTTTTTATTCCGCTCGCTCAAATTTTTAATACATTCTCTTTTAATACTTTCTATCGGCCCTTCCCCTCAATTACGATCGGATTGGTCGGTTGAGATTATTAATTGTAGGGTATTAAATTTTAAAGGTATATATGAAAAAAGAAAAAAAAATGTTTAAACTTTACGTATTTAGATGTTTTTATACACATCTGTAATAAAATCACTGTACGTAACAGCTGTTTATCAATCTCGGTTTAAATCAACGGAACTCTATAACTACTTGGTACTCCAGATACCAAACCAATCTGCGACACTCATCCTGTACTCCTTATTATCGTCATTATAACGCGCCCCGTGTGTAAATACTGTATATATACGATTGAGCAAGCGCGCGCGTACCGCTCGGATTAATTTCACAGCAGTTCTCACGGGAGAGCCTCGTTGCAATTTACAATCCGTGCGTGTTATACGCGAATGGCTCTTCTTCTTCTTCTTCTTCTTGTACAAGGTGTGAATTGCGCGTATTAATGCAGTAGAGTTTTGAATTTTCTAAAGTCCGAGGGAATTAATTCGATCGTGGTGTAGCGAAAGTTGGCGGGTATTTGTTTTGAAATGTTATTTGAAATATAGGATAGGGAGATGATTATGTAAATTTAATTGAGAGGAGGGGAAGAGCCAGTTTAATAGGTTGGTAGAGGATTATTAAATTTACTCGCTGAAAGTTGGATTTGATTTCTGACTCGTTCGTCGGGATGAATTAAATTAGTATATGGGCAGCTGGGAAATATAATTACGTTTATTATGCACATTTTATCGGTGAGATTCGTCGTAAAGAGACGTTATCTGCCCGCTGAAAAATTAATTTATTTTTATTTCTGAGTTTATTATATTTCAAATAAAACTTTGTATATTTTTTTCAGACATCGAATGTGTAATTTAATATAACATTTAAATATGACACGTAATTGATTTAAATGTATATATTTTATATCTTTCGTATATATTAATATTTTATTATTTCCATAATCCGAAGCTTGACGATGCCTCTGTTGTTGTTGTTATTTATTATTCAATATATCGCGCGTAAAGTATTTTACTGGTGATAGTGGGTGTGATTAAAGCGAGCTCAGTCATTATACCATACGTAGAACGGCTAAATATTTGCTCCTAATGCTCAATTTCAGTAGTAACAGATAAGTCTATTAAGGCAATTTCGACGACGGTGGTAGTTAACTGTAACGTTTATTTCAAGGCAGCTTATATAAACTACATTTCCAAATAAAGCAAGTAAATTAGTCAACTGAATTCCTTTCTGCAAACTGATGTTATAAGAAAATAACTGATTTTAACGATTAAAAGCAACGATATTTTCCTTATACCTTCTTAAAGTTACATTAGATAAAAGTGTAAAATTTTTAACCAACGATATTAGAATTTTCTAATAAGAAAACCAAAGGGTTTCTCCTTATGTCAATTAAAATTTTATGAATCTGCAACAAGCTCACGGTAATGGCCCATGAGACAGTGGCGCGCTTACGGTTCGAGGCGTAAGCACGTTCCAACTTAATGAGAGGGCGTAAGGTTTTTTGCCTTATTAAAGCTCACAATTTTCTTCCCGTTGTCTTTAGGAAAAGCCTTTCCCATCCCCCCTCGATTTACCTGGGAAATTCCATAGCTTTGCCGTTGTCTCTCCCCCAATTACCTGTACCTCGCGCTATACCCAAGGTAAACATCGATTGATGCATACAAAACTCACGGAGGTAGCGCGGTCTAATTACTTTATCACTGCTTTTAATGTTATACTGGTACCGTGCAATTATGGTGCTAAATATCTTTCTTAATCAACCAATATATTTGCTTGCCGCATATAAATACAAAATTTTGTATGGGCCATTTTTCAGTGATTTTAGTTCATTTTCATCATGGTGCCATATTAAGGATAATATTTTAATAAATCTTGTAACCGATTTTGGAGGAAATCAACCTGATAGCACATACATTTTTTGTAGTTTAAATATTGTTTTTGAAAATATTGATATAAAAAAAATTATCATTTTTAACAATTCTTCTCTGAATTTATAAGCTTGTCTCATATAATGTTTTATACAAAAATTTTCAAGCCTTTGAGTTAAAAAATAATATTTTAAATTTGTGTTCTAAAGCTAATTTCGAACTAGTTAAAAAATTTTGAATAATTTTAAAATTGCTGTAATATATCGGCATATATAAAAATTATTCCTGTGTTCTTCACTAACATTTCAACGACTTCTCTCTCCTCTTAAAATCGTTGCAAACACCTCGCGTCACCGTAATAATCGCCCGTCCCCTTAACAACCGACAATAAAGCACGAGCTTGGTTACCACACGCGATAAGGGAAGAATCACGGGCACCGGGCGCCGACAACTTGTTGCGGTCGAAATCGAAGCACATACTACAGCCCAACCCGCATTTTCGCCGGCTTCTCCAAATCCCCGGCAATAAATTCAATTCCGCGCATCGTCGCGTTTCTTCGATAAGAACGAGGTGACGTAATGGCGTATAATACATATATATATATACGTATAGGAAAGAAAGAGAAATAGGATTTGTTAAAGTACCCGTTAATTTTTCACTAAAAGCTTGCGGGGAATCAGGTTGCGCGTATAGAGTAATACTTTTTCTAATTTACCAGTATACACGAGAGGCAAGGATGTGGTAATTAGTTTTACGCGAGTTTTACCTCTGGCAAAGCGATCTCTCTAATTTTCAAATTCAAGTCGGACGTGTACAAACAGAGGGAGAGGATAGAAGGAGGAATTTGGAGAAGCTCTGCTATACAGAGCAGCTTAACTCGATTACGCGGTCCGTTCAAGGCTGACTAGAGTAAACAATCAGCTTAATTTATTCGTTTATACTATGTATGTATGTATGTATGTATACGCTCTGTTCCGAATTTTTTTTTATACGCTGTTTCTTTTACGTTCATGGATAGTAGTTGAAAAAGTAATTGCCAGTTGGAGTAAAAGTATTTTGGTATGTTAAAACGAACAGCGCTGGTATAAAAGCGCATTGATTAAAAAGTTAATTAATCATCACTTGACGAGTTTTCTACTAAAATAATGTACCTACTCATTTGAATAAATAACACGCCAAGCATACAATATAGTACACATATATTTAGTCGTATTGAAATCACATTTATTTACACGATCAACAATAATTACGTCAATTTCAAATGTATAACAACTAACTCAAACCTCCCCCAACACGCATCATCACAATAAAACATAAAAAAAAAGGCGAACAATCTCCCAGATAATTTAATCCCATCAATAAACCGAGATCCAATCGCACAATCGCGCCTCCAAACGCATAAAACAAAAAGTCCTCGCGCGTAAAAGCGCCCGATCTCATCGAGCGTTCGTATAAAATCTCCTTAAAGCTCGCCACGTTTTATATATACACACCATTCGAATAAAAACGACTGCACGTAATTAAATCTTTTCTTCTCTCATCCCCCTCGCTATTAAACAACCTCGCATGCAAAAAAAAAGTCAGCACACTTCTACTATACTCACGTATGCGCAACCGGCAAGTCACGTTTATGCGCGATGTTTTATTTATGAGCGCACTGCCACATGCGATTTAGATTTTCCACTACGAATGCGTGCGTAATCGTAGAGTTCGCGGCGCGTTACTCCCTAATCGTCGTAGTCTGATTTGCCGCACGCGCGCCGATTTGCTCGTATACGTACGGTATTATAATACGAGCGAGAGTGTACGACTGATGTGTTGTATATATATAGGGAAGAGCGGTTTTGGGGAAGGTAATCGATGACAAGGACACGTGTCAGGTAGGTATATAGAAAGGGCATGAAAAACATACGAGATCGTTGAGATTTTGGTGTGGACGATCGCCGCAAAATGCGTGTGTAAATTATGCAGCTAAGATAAATGTTTACGGACAGCGCGTGGATTGATGAATGAAGAATATTAAGTGTGCACGTGGTGGGGCGAAGGTAGTTTATTTTTTTTTCAAGGGTACTGTGTAGGTGGGGATATAGAGGTTTGGGGGAAAAAAATCGAATGTATACTTGTCAGAGATTAGACGCTGACGTTGGATCGAATTCGATTTATTCACTTCGACGAATTTCCGGGAGACTCTGATCCGTGCGCTGTTATATAAACGTTATGTATATATATAGGTATGTATAACGCGAGAAATGTGAAAAACAGCGAGAAGTGTCGAATAGAAGAGCAAACAAAGAGCTGAACAAATTGAAAGTATAAACGTCGAATATCACACGCGGCTAAAGAGCCGCAGGCTGTACGTATATATAAGCCGCCTGTAATCCGACCGATAAATCAGTGACTCCGACATACACGCTGCCAGCTTATACGTCGACGTATATCTTATACGCGAAATAGTCGCACAGAGCGGCGAGTTTATATATTTTTTTTATCTTCCTATAAACCTATATATATATACATACAGCGTGAGAGCTGAGGCTATTTCCGCAATGTATCTGAAAGAAATGTACCAACAGTGATATCTGAAAAAAATACACGGCGCAGTTGAATGTGGAGGTTGCATTGAAAATAAATAAATCGAATTATTCAGATCCTTAGCTAACGGTAATTACGAGTCCTTGCTCGAGCTGAGGTAAATCTAATCTGAAATCTTGCTTGTAGCTTATTTATGTTGCAATCAGGTGCAGCTCGCGTTTTTAGAGAGCGAGAAGTGGAAAAGGCGGCTGGAGGATTTTCGTAGAAGCGAAATCTCGAAGGTACTTGCGTGAGTCGCGATGAAATTTACAGAATTGTGCGAAAGTTAATTGAATTGAAAAATTTAGTAGTGAAAGATTGTTATGATCAGAATTACAATTATTAGTTTTACTACTTGTTACGAAACATGTAACATTTCAGATTAAATTAAAAAATTTAAGTAGGACAATTTTGACGTAATTATTTAACATAAGTAACAGAATCGCAAACTAACTTTATCATATTTTATAGAAAAATATTAAAGTATATTAAATATCTTACAGCAGTTGGAAACCTTAACAAAAGCATGTACATATATATACACGTTAAACAGCCTCTTTATCCGCTTCCGCGCGCACGTTGAGCCAGCATCTTAATCCAGCTATAGCAAAAACTCGTCTTCCCGCGAGCGTGCGCTTGTCCCGTGAGAAAAAAGCTCGCGCACTGAATCATCGTAATAAGCACACGGAGACAAATCGGCCGAGCGTGGTTCTCGCAAGTGCACTATATATACAATAGCGAGAGAAAAAGACAGTTGTACGAGATGGTCCATTTTCCATGGTGAAGTAGGTATAATATACGTGTATGGTAATAAAGACAAGTTAAGGTACTTGGAGGTGAGGTAGATGATGTAGGTGGATTTTGAATAAAAGGAAGTGGGAGTAAGTGGAAATATATAGAAAAGTTTTAATTTTGGTTTAAGTATAGGTTTGTTTTTTTTCAGGAGGGGAGGGGATTAATTTCTTTGGAAAGATTAATTACCATTGCTTTTTCTTTAATAATAAAAAGAAAATGGAACCTTTACATTCGATAAATTGAAAATAAACATATACAGCAAGCCACTGCGAGAATCAAGCCAATGAATCTAGCACCAGACAAGACCATACCATTCCCGTATATATATATATATATATATACACGTATATATAGCATGCATATTTCACGCGTCGCCTCACGCCGTTTTATACATTATGCACTCGTAACAGCCTGGCATTTATTACGTTTTTTTTCTACCCATCTCGACCTTCTTACTCTACGGTACTCCCGTATGTATCATTCATGACATCCAACTTCCGACGCGAAATGCCATCTGTGATGTATATATATACTTCTAGCCTTGCACTGACCGTAGAAAATTTCGCACTCGCGTGGATTCAACTCGCGTCGAACCGAAGAAAATTCATTATTATTATTATTATGGGAAGAAGGAAGTATCGGCGACGGAGATAAAAAGTTGATGAGGAAAAACCGGGGAAGAGAGCGTGTAATTGAATTGAGAGCTTTGCTGGGCGCAGCTATATATACTATATTGAGATGAAGATATTATAATGCGATGGGAGAACTCGCGAAATATGAATGATTTTGGTAGATGGAAAGTAGTAGGAATAAGTTTACTATTTAATAGCATATAATGGTTTATTTATACTGCGTAATATAATAGTTTTAGATGTTAAAATTTTATTAAGTATAATATTTATCTTTCTATTAACCGTCATTTTAGAAGATGTTAATTTAATTGAAAATTTGTCTTCTTTAGATATCTAGTAAAAATTCCTTTATAGATAAAAGATCGAGCAATTAAATTTCAGAGGCTTTTCTTCTGGAAGTTATTTTTAAAAATAACGATCAAATCCGCGCGTCTATTAACGTTAAAAGCCCCGTAACAGGAGCCACGGTTCGAAGTGCAAAGTCACTCGTGTAACTCCGCAGTAGCAGAAGAATCTCGCGGTTGCTGCTATACGTGAAGAAAAAAGAAACGTCAAAGCTTGAAAAATACCTTCTTTTCCAGCTAATTATGGAATCTTAACCAACACCAAAGTTTTTCTCGTCGTACCCAAAGAGTTATATAATTTTATAAAGTCGCGTACGCGCATGTCAAATTGAAAGAAAAAAAAGAAACGTCTATATACACCTTTAAAGTTTAAATTGGAACAGAGAACGCGCGACATTGCAGCGGAAAGAAGGATGAGTCGGATACTAATTTCACGTGGATAAATTGAAAATCTTAAGCGTCACTTCTTTACGAGTAGAGGATGACTGAGTTCATAGAAAGAAATATGTCGCCGTGTGTGTGTATGTTTAATTACAACGCGGGATTACATACTGCTGTAATGGAATTTTCGATTACTGTTGTATACCTTCGGAGATAAAAAGCGATCCTTAGAAGAGATGTAGTTTATTATTTCTACTGTATATACAAGGTTTCCATTTATATAAAGAATTAATTGAGCAATGAAAATGGAACAATATCTCGTATTGTAAAAAAAAGCTTTTTGCATATAGCTAAATAAAAGTAAAATATTATTTTAAAAACAGAATAAGAATTTTCTTATACAAAAAAAAATATCCTACATGCGCAGCTGTACTTCTATCTCTCGTGGCGATTCCAGAAAGCAAAATCGCAAGACTGCTGTTCTTACAAACTGCAACCGCTGCGATAAAGAAATCCCGAATATAAAATATATATATATACAAAGACAATTTCCATAATACAAAAATTCCATATTCCCCCGTAACCTCAAACATCTTAAAAAATTTAACAACACGAGCACGCGTTACCATCAACCATCAAAATATTATACAAAACTCCAGCGTGTATACATGAGCAAAAACCATACACTCAACCTACGCTCCCCCATCACACAAGCGGCGTAATTTCACCGCCTCCATCGCAACGAAGACAAGGACGAGTCCCATTCAACGCGCCCGCGCGCTACTCCCACAAGACAATGCTCGGGGAATTCGCGCAAGCTGCATTGTCGCCAAGATTTTACGAGTAGGAGGTATATATATATACGTACGGTTACCTTCTTACGCGGTGACCGCAGCGGCCAAGTTTTTCTCCTAACAAACTATTCATAGGCAGCGGCGGTTGCTGCTGCTGTTATACGCGACACGTGCGGCATTTTCTCAGATTTTTTTTTCGTTTTATATAGGGTGAAAAGACGTTTGTTTTTCCGGCTTCTTTCATAGAAATACAGGAGATGGTTACGTCGTAATTTTATTGTGGACGTGGAAAGTTAACGGTCGGATGTATTGTTTCAAGTTTGACTGGTGGTTTTTAATTGTATATAGGGGAACGAAGAAATTCGCGCACTTATATCTTTCGTTGGGCTTTTTAAGACGTGGTTGTGTAAATTGTGTATAAGATGTTTGTTTTTAAATGTGAAATATTACAATGAGAGGCCATCTGGCGACTGCGCGATAATTATTTTGAAATTTATGATCCTATATTTGATTTAGAATAATTACGGAAATAAATTAATTTAAATGTTTCGTATATACCAATTATACTAATTACATTTGACGCTGCTCGCGGAGTCCCTTTCATTACGACGCAGTCTTTCGCTACCATTAGCTGAATAATTTCATAATTATTAATCTGTTCATATAAAATCATACTTCAATCATATGGCGTTTTGAATATAACATTTTTACCGTTGCAAATGTAAATTGAATTTTGGAAACATAAATTATCTACCACATGTAACACAAGAAAAATTTCTCTGTACATATATCAATCACTTTAAAATTATTATGATTTCAAATAACTAAAATAACCAACCAATAAACTATTAAACATCAGAATACGAAACACCACGGTACCTCTATTGTAACTTAAATCCCTTGCCACACATCTAAATAACAATTAAACGTACTACATCAACCTCCAATTTCACGGTAGCCGAACACACGTATACACCAGTGATATCACCGTGGCTACGGTCAGACGTAGAGAGAGAGAGAGAGAGAACACAAACGAAGAAAAGTCGGGCGACGTTGACGCATTCGCGACGTGTAATACGCTGCATCGTTGTAAGGGAGGCGAATGAGAGCTAAAAAAAATTCCCTGGCATTGCGGGGTGAAAATATAACGCGCTGGCCATTTTACAGCGAGAGAAAGCAGGACGAGAGATGCAGGGGAGGATAAAGCAAGCGTCGTTGACTTATAGAACGTGCCAAGTTTTTTCCTCGACTGCAAAGATATCTTCTCCTTCTCTTCTCTTTCTTTTTATTTTTAATTTTTTTGCCTTAGTATCCGAGATGACATTTTGCACGTTAATTAAAATGTTGTTAGCTATGTAGCTGTATTATATATACATATTTCCTATTGAAATTGCGAACGACGTATAATTGCGGTTATTTCAGTCACCGCGTTGTATTTGTTTTATAGAGCGATAGAAACTGTATATTTTTGAATTTTATGAATCAAACTCTATCTCTATTTCTCTCTACTACCGCGGGAACGACGAATGTTTGCACGAAATCAGAATCGTATACGTGTCGAGATGCAGCAACGTTTTAACCCGATTTCGTGTAAAGTTGCGTCACCGTTATATGTATATCAGCCTATACCACACATTTGCGGATGTATATCTCACTAGGACAGAAATTTGGTACCGCTAGGCCGACTGATTGACATTCGATATTTCGATCGAACAATATTGATACATCTGATATCCTGTAAACCTTTTTTATTTCATTTGCTTTGCATATATAGAACGCAATTAGGTATATAGTAACAGAATATTTTCAACTCTGGTTCTATAATCGACGACATTCGACACGTCAATGCTGCAAGAATATAGGTCAAGAACTGTTTGTACGAAAATTTCAGCTAATTGCTTGAAATATTCCTACAGATTGTCTGATCAATCATTCTCAATACGAGCGAAAATAAAAAAAAAGCATATACTCTATTCATCAATCTGTCGGTAGATTTCGCCCGACTACGCCAAATAAATTCTCGACAAACAAATACTCCTCATTCTATAATCAAAAAAAAAAAGAAAAAAAAACCCCACGCGGTCGCTATCGTTTCGCACTTATATATACCGCACATATCCTCCTACTATACCATACGCACATTCCATCGTATAGAATTGATTGAACCCATCTATACTCGTAAAATGAAAATACGCACCTCGTATCCAAGAAAATGAGAAAAAAATACTATATCTAGACTCTGCTTCTTCCGCTTTCTCACTCTTATCAAGAACACACGGTAAACATAAAAAATCGTCGCTGCGTATATATATACGCAGCATTGCGACGGCTGACGGAGACATCTGTTTTAGAAGTAAGCATGATGGATCTCAAGCGAAGGATCTTGGAAAAGCACTTGCCGCGGCGTCGAGCTTTTTCCATTTTTCACGCGGTTGCATGCGTGAAGTAAAGAGAGAGAGAGAGAACAGTGACGTGGATTATTGTTTTACGCGTCGCTGAATTTAGGGAGCGTAGCGCGTGAAATCCATATTTTTTCAGCTGTCAGTAGATGGAAGCTCCACTGTTTGCCGTCATATAAGAGGTAGTGTGACTGTGTTACTCAGGAGTCGGTGAGCTTGTGAATTTTACGGAAAGTATAGTTATATTGGAAATTGAGGGGTGGATCGAAAGAGTTAATGTGTTTTTTTATACTTTACAATATGTAATTTTATGATAAGTATACGTCATCTTTTCATTTTATTTATGATAAATAAAACATATATCTGTCATTAAAAACACAATTATTTATCAGTATTAACTATTAATAACGAAGAATCATTACTAAAAACACAAGATTTAGATTAAATGAAACCGCACATATCAGCCATTTTCGTCACCATACATATTATACATTGTCCACCTATCCTGCCATCGGGCCAATTCAATTTTTATACACAATCCATACATCTTGTCAATAACAACTGACAAACGACACGGCGACGATGATAAATCCAATCGTTCGCTATCCACTATCCCCATATACATATACACACACACAGGTGGGTAATCGATCACACGACGCGCTATATCCAATCCTCTTCTAAAGCAAAGACATATACGCACATTTCTTTCTCAATCCGTGAATTCCTATATCGCGTCAAAGTATTCCTCATCGCGCTTTCTTCAATTATACCGGCATTTTTTTATTACCGAGATGCAACGGGGCGCGTTACAAAGTGAATGATTGGATTAACCAGCTGGGCCGATAATTGATGCGCGGTCTTCAACCAGGATATCAGATTTTCGATAAACGATTGACGCGCACCCGCGGAGAAAAGCCTTGATTTTCTCTTCTCTGCTGCTAGCTATATAGATTCCGCATGGAATGTAATTCTTCTGACAGACGCGCACGTGTAGAGAGACGTTCGATAAAAAGTGCTAGTGCGCATGGGTTCAAACGGCGATGTGTTGACCTCTTTTATTCGCTCTATTTTTGGTGATCTTTTGAAAGGCCGATCATAATGCGATATCGCAGGATTTAATGAGGATGATACAGATAACGTAAGAGGCGATATATTGTACATGCGTGATGAATTTAAAACGACTCGTGCGCGCTAATGGTCGCCAAGCATCGTTCGATAGGATATAACACGTAGAATGCTATAGTCATTCGCACGTGTATATATATATATACGTACACGCTTGAAATATTAATAACTTTAAAACAAAGTTTATGTGAAGCTTAAATTGGTTGCTGTTACCAGCAAATATACAAGTTTTTATTTAAGTGTTTTTATATTAGGTTGTATATAACCGTATTTACTGGGGAAATTTTTTAAGGGTCATATTTATCGTAGCAAATAATATTTGTTGTTATAATGTGTCAGGTTATATATAAATACTAAACAGCGAGGACGATGGTATTTGGATTTGAATTATATTGCAAATTATAGATACTCGTTCTCTCGGTTTTGCGGTCACTAAATATTAATTCACCATGAGAATTACACAATCCAATATGGCAGATCGATCTAACGCCGCGTATGGATGCGTGGTGTTGTGAACGCGCGGAAATTAATAATTATATAACAATAACACGATAATAACGCATCACGAGGTTATACGGCCCTTTGTACTATGTCAAAACAATAAAAGATTAACAATAATAATAACAGTCAACCAAAATATCAACGATAAAAAAAATTTCCTATATATATATATAAAATATCTCTTATACGCATTTATACCCATTACCAACGCACTTACACCTCGTAACTCACATCAGAACTCGCGTTAAATCGCCTCCTCTCGAGCAACCGATTTCCACGCATTATATACGGCCGGCATATACAATCGCCATAAAACTTCCCGATAACCACCTTGTGTGTGTCTTGCAAGCTTCTTCCATCCACAACACCAGCAGATATACCATGATGAAAAGCTTACATATATACACACACGCCACTCCGTCACGATTTATCCTCCACTCTGCGCTTACTACACGTTCCTATATGTACGTTCTCTACGCTAGAGAGAGCCGCGCCCGCGTAATTCAATTAGCACGCCGGGGCAGTCCTTTCCGGGGCTACCTCTCGCGAATCGATTGCGTTCGCATGATGTGTGTATATATATGTCTATATACATGTACACGAGGTGGTCTCTGATGTAGAGACATGCGTGTGTGCTTTTGCTAGTTGGTGTTTTTCCGTAACACTCGTGTATGTGGCTAGAACAAGAGAAGAAAGAAGAAGCAACGCACGTGTCGTACGTAGCTCACGTGGCTGCGGGTAATATAGAAGAGTCGTATGTACGTGTTGTTATATGTGGAGAAAAGGTGAGAGGACAGAGGATTCGTATTGTTCGCGGTTGGTATAGTTGCTTGAAATATATAGTTCGTTATTGATGGGAAATCTGGGGAGGAGGTTTGGAGAGAAAGAATGTGGCGCATGTATGGAAAATGAAAAGAGGGGGTAATGGGGGTTATGGAAACTTCGTATGGGGTAGAATGCGCGAACATCAATTTTATTTATTACTGTAGGTATTTGTTTATTAATTTATTCTGGTAGCGCAATCGATGCGCGATTCTTCAGTGTATCAAAGTGAATTCCAAGCGCAGAGAATTTATTATGGATTAATAAATATACTTTATTGGTAACTTATTACATCAAGAATTACAAACGTTTTATTAAAATCGTAATATTTATTGGATTACAATTAGTGCTTTGTTATTAAGAATAACCAAATTTTATAAAATCAAGTATGAATAAAGAATGTAATTACTCGATATAAGTTAATTTTTTCAATAATACTTGTAAAATAACGAACACTGAATACACATCCACATCCGATAAATCGTTACTTCGCCCACCACTTTTGACCGAGTATAATCACTGAATTGTCACTCTGTAATATTGCAAATAAAAAAAAAACATATAAAAAGAACCAATCCAATAAATGCATCATTACCTATACGTCCCAACGCTTACCAGAACAACAACAACAACAGCATTAATGCTAATCAACTGCCCACTATATATATATATACCAATCGCATGCAACCCATAATACAGTACTTCCCTTTAAAAAGTAAAAATCGAAGGCCACCACCTGTAACTCGCGATTCGTTACACACTTCTAAAAATATCATACCGACACATTGCATTATTCAAAACTTCGCGCTTATAGCCGCATATATTCAACCTCTACACACCTATATATACGATCGTCTCTGCCGCTGACAGGCAAGAAAAAAAAAGCAGCACGCGAACGATTGACAGATAAGGATTGTACCGAGAGCTTGTATGAACGAATCAAACTCCCACGGGAGTTTTATTTTCCTACGCACTTTTCTTTTCTATATTTCACACCGTATATGAATAGACGCGGTCCGCGTTGATATGAGAGAGGAGTAAAAAGGTATGCTTTTTTAAGGGATAGCTGCAGTTAGAATGATTTCGTATTCGCGCGTTTAGGAGGTGTGTGGGTTTGATTGCTTCGTATTGATAGAAGTTTTAAAAGTTGATATATAAACTTCTTTTTTTAACCTGGAATATGTAAATTTAAGGATTTTCAAGTATTTCAATTTAATTTTCTAGACACTAAATTCCGTATATAAAAATAAGTAAGCTGTAAATCTGAAGAAATTACAGAAAATAGAATTTTGCGAAAATAGATCTTCTTCATACGCAGGGAATCTGATTTTCAATACTGCCAACTTCATAAAATATAAAAAAAAAAGTATTTCAACGCGCAACGATTTACGTCCCACACCCTTATATATACGCCGTCGTATTTCATTATTAGATCCCCCTGGCAAATCGAATTTACCTTTCGCACGAGCTGATTTTCTAAGCTCTGAATTCTCACGTCTCGGCTTACCGCTCGATCGTTTCCCCATACCTATATACATATACGTATATATGTACACACGTGCGGATACATACGGTGCGGATGATTTTTTATTTTCGTGTGCGTAAGCGCTCGTGGGAAAATTGAATGTGACGCATCATCGAGCGCCGATAAAAGCACGCGAGTAGCGCTTCTACTTCCCTCTCTCCTCTTCGATTTTAGTTTGACTTTTTCGCAAACTTTCCATCGTTTTCGTTCTTCCCTTTAACGTACAATGATAGTATGACAGTCGTTGAAAATATAGTGAATAAGATTGCTTGAACGAGTGAAAGTTAGTTGATTGATTGTAGTAAAGGACGGGTAAGAGGGAAATTATTTTTAGTTTTTTTTTCAAGTTAATAACCAGAATGTACAGGGGGCGAAAGGTCGTTCGATTAAATTCGGAGAAGCGCTGCGCTAATTTGTATAGGGATAAATGAATTATTCGAGGTCACCGGCCTATAGGAAAATATTGATAGTATCTATTGTTTGTCTTATACGAGTGTGTGTATATATATATATATACCAAACATGAAGTATTACAATATTTGCTTTTAATTAATATTGAAAAAGTAAACCTACCACTACATAAATAAACCATAGCTAGCTATCTACAATTCTTATCACATTTATCAACTTAAATCCACGTCCTTTACTATATCTTCATTTATTTCTCTCGCTCGGTAACGGACAAAAATTATTCTTCAAACCGAAATTATAACACTCGGCTAAACCGAGGCTGAAGAACAACCGTACGCCATAACTACTAATCCTCTCCACTTAGCGCGCGCACTTATACACCACCGCACTAAACGGATTTCCAACCGCATTTCTCTCCCACCCTGCCCCTCCCCTCGTTCCGCTAGCGAATTTATCTCTCCGAGTCACGCACCCTACCGAACCCTCTTACCAACAAAACTGCGTTTTTATTCTTATACCGTCGTGCAATTAATTGATTCCGATCACGTGTATACACATCTGCTTGTATACATACGTTTTCTCTATTTTGTGTATACATATATGTATGTATATTATATACAAACATATATGTATATATGTGTTAGCAAACATACGGGGGTATATTATTCATTAAAGCGCGAATCGATGTGGATAAAGTAGAGTGAAGGTATAAGAGAAAGAGAAGAGGAGAGAGAGAGAGAGAGAAAAATTGAGTGGGGGAGGGGAACGAATGGGGAGGCGAATTAAATAATAACGAAAAATTGATTAAGGGGAAAGAAGAATGGATGGGCAGAGCGGTCGACCTGTCAAAACGTGACGCGGAATAAGAGCGGACGAGCTGATTTATCGTGATTTCGTTTTGTATCGTACAACACATGAGGTTTGCGCGTTGAGATATATATTTTTCAACAGAAGTATTTTTCCGATTGAGAACGTACTTCCAAACGATTAATTATTGGTGGAAAGTATATAGAAATTTCAAGTTTTGTCGTGTGAAATGTTATATACCTAAAACGTTACAATTTTGAATAGTGATTAATTATATTGGTCAGCATGAGGTACTTCATTATATTGCATCAGAATTAGACGGAGTTGAATGAACTTTTGTGGGCGGAATCAATTACATAATTTGCATTATCGTGAGGTTATATATCAACCACTTCAATTGAAATTTGATGAATCAATTCGATTAACGCGCGTATAAATAGTGACGAATTTTTATTCGAATTAAATCGCCCACAATAATGACAAGCGCGTAAACGAAAATCAATAAAGCCGGAAATAAACGTTGTAACCAAATATATATATACACAAAGCGACGTTATTACTCATTTTATTTCAAAATGATTACTTCATAAACTCGGAGTGACACAAGTTAAAAAAAAGCCCCAGGAAAGTGTCACCTTTGTCTTCATTTATTATTATACCGCTTGATTTATTTCTAATAAAACCCGAACGCCGAAATAAATCGTCGCGTTTCGCGCAAAATATTATTATATACGCGATAAAAAAAAAGAATCTCCTTTCATAGGCCGGTAGAGTTTTATGATGAAAGGAAAGAAGAGAGAAAGAGAGATGGAGGAGAGCGTCAATAGAGACATTTTTCCGTTGCGCTCGCGCTGAACGTATAGTCATTGTTATCCCGCTTATAACGTCACACGTCTTGGTTCACTTATATAGATATATATATTTACCGCTAGACCGCAGCGTATAATATAAGCAAAAATATATTGCGGATATTTCTATAAAAATACGCGCATACATATATAGAGTTGTGAGCGTATAAGTGACACCGACAATATATTTATCGAAGTGTTTAACGGCTGTCAATCACGCTCGAGTCTATATAGTAAAGAGATTTATTTCTTGTCACAGATGCGCCGGATTGAAATTGTCGTCGTTGCAGTCTATTTCTTCGAATTGAATTTTTAATAAAAAAAAAAAAGGAAAGCGATCCCAAAAAGCATAATTCACCCCACACATAATAGATCGAATGATCTACTTTTCCATCAAGATTCATATATATCAATCAACCAATCCCTTATATTCAATCGCTAAACAAATCGAACAAACTGCATCATCTTTATATTATACATATACACCGACCCGATAATAATTTGTCTCCACACGCTTATACCAATTTATACACATCTACATACTCCCCGCAGCGTATATATATCTTCCTCAATCTATAAAGACGAATTCCCGTATACCTCACACATCGTCCGCATGTTTACTCAAACGATGCATCGCACGCGTGTCGGCGCACCACACAATCAATCAGCTGCCGCTTCTCAACTTATCCTATATACACCAGCACGCGCATAGCGTGTCATAAAGCTCTCTCAAGTGTGTATAACATATATAACCTATCCTCCTCCATTCTCCTTCTACACTATACCATTGCCTTTGCTTATATATATATATATACCAGCTGCTATCTGTTACGCACGTGTATTCAACGTGCAGGTTAAAGTTTCCGTGGTCTTCGGAGCCGCGTGAAAATTAAATTCCTATATACACGATATAGTGCTGCAACCCGATCACGTCGCGTGCACGTTTTACGATGCTTTTGACGGCCTGCGTGTGATGACAGAGAGTGGGAGAGAGGTTGACTTTTGTTATCGAATAGATTGATT
Source organism: Torymus tubicola (assembly GCA_035583055.1). Lineage (NCBI taxonomy): Eukaryota > Metazoa > Arthropoda > Insecta > Hymenoptera > Torymidae > Torymus > Torymus tubicola. The sequence continues at coordinate 22,157 of JAWWEQ010025499.1, read as the reverse complement.
TAGAGAGATACAGAGGAGGCAGAGGTGAGGAGAGAGTGGACGAGTAACTATGAGAGTTTATGGGCCGAACTGTGATTGAAGGATTTTGTTGGAAAAGGTTGGACTTCGTGTTATATATATTGTGTTAGGGAGCTGTATTATAGATGGTTATCGTTGTTATAAAAAGTTTTTATTTATTTTCAATAAAAGTTTGTTAAAAATCCCATTCTCCAGCGATTATAATTTGACATCGTAACCCGCATGCTAGAATTGTTCCTCCAACTTGTTATTTCATCAACTCGGAACCCCATTAATCACTATATATAATTTTTTGTGCCACGTGTCGACAGAAAACAACCTGTAACACTCTAATAACTCTCATCAAACCTCTAAACCACCACCACCTTCTTCACGCACACATATCCCTCGGGACACGATATCCGATAATCACATAAGTATAGCGCGAGCGATGACTCTTTCTTAATTGATCATCCTTCGCGCACATCCACCACTAACCAATCCACCACAAATTGAAAACCCAATCAATTTCGTTCGATCCATCCCCCTATAACGAAAGTATCCGCAGCTACCTACGTTCTACGTTCTCCTCAAGAAAGTAAATAGAAAGGAAAGGTGTGTGAGTACAAGTGTCGCACCCGGCAAATTAAACTTCGCTCAAGCGCGCCACGTGTGTACATATACATCCTCGTATAGTTTACTTGCTCGCGTTACCCGCACGTGTAACCGTATTTCCCAATTTGCTGGCACGCTGCTGCCACACGATGGTAGCTGGGGTGAGGTTTACATATTCATGTTGTCGGTGTATTAAGCTGATGCGGGACAATTATAATGTATATAAGCAGAAGAGAGCGCGAGAGCGGATGTCGGCTGTTGGTATATATACAGCAGCTCCAGTGGCCTGAGAATTTCCATAAATTCGTAATTAGTATATTAACCGTGGTATTGTAAAGTGAGATTTTCCTGCGATGATGCGGTCAAAATAAATTGTAGATTTATTTATAGCTAAATTGGAGAGATGTTGGGTCGACGTATTAAGCGTATAGCGATATTTTGTATCAACTGGTGGAAGTGAGAAGTCGGTGTCAATTTTTGTCAAATGGAATAAATGGAATGTGATACGATGTTTTTTTTGTTTTTATTTTTGATCTAGTAGTTTTATTTAGCAAACTTTCATTTTGCAGAAAATAACTAAATAACAACTTTTGTTTTTGCTTTATCGTGGCGCTTCGGGATTTTCATGAACCTCGTTATCCTTATACACCAAAAATGCTACTAAACTAAATATAATACTAAAATTTAATGAACCAATCAAATAAAAAGAGTCTTTTTTAATAAATAAATGCGGCCAGATTCTTTCGCAAATTTAACAGAAAATTGTGGATATTGAAGCGAGACAAATAAGTTATTGTTCTACCACGCATCATTAAAAATTCCATCACTGAATTATACGCCTTCACTCAACTAAATAAAACCACCCATATTCAACTCTTTTCCACCAAACCTCTCAGCATATAATCATCCGGCTAACACTATATAATACGCTGACCGTAAGAGCAAACCCTCTTTTTCTCTTGTCCGATCCGCTCGACTGCCTCATTGTCAAATCGCCCGTTCAATTTCCACCCAGCTATATCCGCAACTCACCCTCTCCTCTACCTGCACATGCGCTGCTCACTCCTCTCTATCTCTATTATGCAAAAAAAAAATACTTCCTCCCGTAATGTATTCATCCGGGTGTAGTGCTGCTATCTGCGCACGTTGCAGGCATGGCAAGATTTATTGCGCCTCTCTATATCTGTACGAAAAAAAAACGAAGTGAAGAAAACAAAGAAACTGCTAAAATTCCCTCGCGAAAATCGTTCGCTATATACGCTATATATATGCAAGCCTGAAATATGCAAATGACAGTATATATATATAGCAACACAGCAACTTTTCGGAACTGCTGCACCGTTGCTGACTCGAGGACCTGTGGGAATTTTGTATCTGTAGGTGAGTATATAAGGTATACGATGATTTCGCGTATATAGGGGGTCTTGAACGTTTAGCGCGGGAGTTTTGAAGTTAAGGGAGGGAGAAGTAGACGGCGCGAACTCCGATGTTTTAATTTTGTTTGCTCGCGTGTTTTCGGCTAAGCAGCTTAATGAGTTTGCATTTAAGAAGGATTAGGTGGTGTCTTACATGTTTCAGGGGTACGGGGAGGTACACTCTGAATGTAAAATATGTAGTGAAATTTTAATATTTCAAAAAAAGTTAATATACATTACTGAAATTCGGCAGTGCAATACTTTTATCTTGAAAATTGTAACTGTTGTACTATTTTACATTTAGAAAGTGTTTTGGAAATTCCATTCCGAGTTAATAAATAAGGTGACAGGAGGTTAAATGTTATTTTTCGATGAACCAAAATTTTTAATACAACGAATATAAAATGTATTGCTACGAAAACGTGATTGTGTTATGCTACCGTGATATTTGAAATTTATACAAAACAAAGTTTTTTTTCTGTCTGTTGAAAAATCAATTTTGTATATACAGAGGAAAATCGTGAGCGACTTTTATTTCTCTTCCTACTTTGAATACACGCTAAAAATTCATATCCCCAATGCCATAGACTAATCTAAATCGTCTGTATTATCATAATGTTTCTTTTGCGCTCCGGCGAATCCTTGATAAAATCTTCGAGTTCGCCGGGGCATTAAAAATTTTGCATAATTTTTCCACATCCCCCTGAAAATCACCGAATATAACCTTGCACTCGCTCTATACCATTGTTTCTCCCGAACAAAATATATGAAATACTATCTATAGTTTATATATCTATTATTGAAAGACATAACATTGAAAATCGAAGGATAGACATATATAAGGGTACAAAACCGGAATCCTGAGCGAATCACAACAGCTTCAAGGAGGAGCGAAAGCGGATTATGATTAATAGCTCGCGGCCTCGTGTATATACTCGATTCCCCTCGGTGACTCAATTTATCACAAAAATATTCGAAAACTATACGCGGACCCAAGGATATACATAGACACATACAGCTGTTAAAAATTGAGATACGCACGCGTATTTACTACTATTATCCCCTCAGGGACATGGAAGCGCAATTAGTCACGTAGTATATATACAACGTCTATACTGCTTCGCGCTTTTAAATGACCGACATATCGAACCGATTCACATTTTATTGATATGAATGGCAAAAGCGCGCGCGCGCGCGCGAGAAATCAACCTTTAATTAACACCCGGGATGGAAGAAGAAATCTGATTGACGTATACGCGACCTCAGGATTTTCTTTTCACACACATACCGCTGGTTATAAATATAAATCCAAAGAGGGAAAGAGAGAGAAAGTGAGAGAGCCGTCAATAAACACCAGCCGTGATTACCTCGCGGCTTAATGGTTTCCTTCGGCCGCTGCTGCTGCTGCTGCTGCCATGGGGAATGATTCAATTTATTCCGATGGCGCGCGCGTGCAAAAGCTTTATAGCCCATCGTGGTCGCGATATATAGAGCGAGAGCGAGAGAGAGACGCGTGGCGATGTATATAAACAATATAATAATGCAATAGCCGTTAATATCCGTTCGCGAAGATATTTTTTGCCGCGTGTTATATAGACAGTACGGCAATTTAATTGGAAAATAACTGGGATGCCGCACGTGTAATGTGATATGTGAGTGTGCGTCTTTGACGTTGTTATTTCTACAGATGATAAGAGAGTTGTTGAGATGAAGTGGAAGGCAAGGTGCAAGGCAAACAGAGATGATTTTTCAGAGTTTGTGCGGGAATGTTACTGGGGATTAGTATGCAAGCGGACTACTCGCAGTTTCTTAGAACTTGAGAGAGAGAGAGAGAGTTGAGGCATTCTTTAGCATTACGACGATGTGGTTGTATATGTTGGGTTGGTAAACCGACGAGGATTTTAAGGTGAATTTTGAGTGCATCGTTAAAGTAAATATTTCGCTATGAAAACAGTTACAACAAAAAGCTGGTAAAGGATATTTGAATAACTTTTCAAATGTTTGCTTGAATAATATTTTAAGTAAGTTGGCTGCTTATGATAAGATTAACGACGATTACCGTAAAATCCATGTTAAATAATAGTATACGCGACTTTTCCGCGTAAATTATGCCCGCGATAAGCGTGAAATATTCGATCGTGTAAAGTTTAAGGATAAAATTGCACAGCTCTCACGAGTATATATATAGCATTGCCACGAGAAAGAATTAATGCAGCAGAAGTGTACAATTATGTAGCGGAAAAAGTTCTCCATCTACTTCCTTCTCTTGCAAATTAAAGAAAATTTTTTTTATTTCACTCGCTCTAATTAAAAATCTACCTATTCGCTCATCCTCAACGAAAATCTTATTACCATGGACAGTGCTCTTAAATGCCAATTATGAATTAATATACTAAACTTTCACAACAAAAGCTACATTAAAATCTAATGAATAGTTCTACTTTAACCACCTTTTATCCTTATTCAATATAACCAGCGATGTAACTTTGCACACACGTGCCTTCATATATATACACACCATGATTTCGCTATTATATAAAGTTCCGGGGGAAAAAAAGCTGTCGCTACCGACCGTGCAAAGGCGCTGCGCGTCGAAGGAATTCCCACACCAACTGCACATACTACACGCACGCATTGAAATTATATAGCGATGTGCGCGTCGCCCCGTGAAATCCCAGCGGATGAGTTCGCGCTCTGTCGATTCGCCCGGTCGTCATGCTGCGTGTGTGTGTGTATATATATGTCTAAATTGAAAAGCACTCGGTTAGATAGAAGCTTTGGTTTACCATGTATTTTATTCTTTGAGGCGAGTATATTACTGTACGGAAAAATAGGAGTGATTATGGATGGTTATATCGCAGTTTTTTTTCATTTTTTTTTGTAGAGAGAGAGAGATGTGAAATCGATGAGGAGGATTAAGTGTTTACTGCGTGGGATATGATGAAGTTTTTAGTATGTAAACGAGAGTTTCACATGTGCTCGTAGATTTTTGTTACCCGGCAACAAAAAAAAACGAGCTTACGATTTGGACCTTAAAAAAAGATAAAGCTTGCAGCGATGCATGTTTAAATTCAAAGCATTTTACGCGAAAAATTATTCATTAACAGCAGAATGTTTTGTAATTTAAAGTTTGATCCTGGACAGATACACATTTACATTTCAATGAAGAGACAATACTAGGGATAAATTCAGCGAAAATAATCTGATAACAAATTTTCAAAAAAAAAAAAATTAACAGACGGTCTCATTTTACGGTGAAAAATAATATAAAATCATTATAATCCTTTTATTCGTTATCTCGTAATCTTAAACGAAAACCTTTCTTCATCCACTTCGCTTTACAGACGCCACAAAAGCATGAACGCGGGTTCGCTCACCCATAAAATGACGATTTTTATTTCAAAATTTTACAATTTCCATAAAAATATCAACGAATGCTCGGCTTCTCATAATAACATACTTTTTCGAATAGCCAATAAAAATGCATCTTTCATGCGACGCCCTGTGCACATACACATACTTTCTCCAATAAATTCGTCCGAACCTCTATAATATATACATATACATACGTAGCATGCATGCAGCACACGCGCACGCATTATAAAAACTCTCTCTCTCTCTCTCTCTCTCTCGTGGCCACGCGTGTACCCATACTATATATACATAACCGATCAAATTTATGCGTGTGTACCCACTTGGGCAAGGGTGCATGCGAAATGAGAATCTACGCGAGCGTCGTTTTTTTTACGAGTTCTTAAAGAAACAGCCGATAAATTTGTGAAAAAATTTCCTCGTAATCACGTGCGCGTTCAGAAACAACTGCTGCGACGATAATCTGCTAATTTAAGAGGAATATTTGAAAATGTTCGTGCTGAGTACAAAACAAATACAGCGATTCTTAGGACAAGTGCACAAGGTAAAGTGCTTCGGTGGGTATTACGCTGCGATTTTGTAGAAAATTTCATGCCTCGGCACGGTTCTCCTATATATTTCTCAGGGTAATGCCTTCGCTTCGCACACCCACGTTTTATATCTGTGCTCCACAGATGCTTTTTATTCTTACGCCGAAAAATGAAAGCATATTTTGTTTGCGTTTGTACGTGTTGTAAAGGAAGTTTACAGTTTTTTGAAGAATCTTATGGTGTGAGGTTCTTTTAGTTACCTGTCTGCGGATTTCTGTTACTTTTTGCTTCTTTTGAAGCGAGCTGTAACTGGCAAAGTAAGAAAGCCTTTGTGGTTTATAAAAAAAAGTACATGTGAAAGAAATTATGGTTTAAAAACGGTGACATTACGAAAAAAATTATTGCACGTCTGTTGAAGGGAATTGTAATTTACCAAATAAAAAATTTACAATAGAACTTTAATTTTGAAGTATACTGCAACTGCTTTTATTCAAATATTGTCATAAAACTTTGACCTCTATCAATAAAAATATGCTTTCTTCCAACAATAACTCTGATTTCCCTACAGAAAATGTTTTTTTATTCTAATAAAAAATTTTTTTAATAAATTGCGTCAAAATGTAATATATATAACGCAGAAATTTCTACAATCTCTTTATAAAATATAACGTTTCGTTTACTTAATTAAATTTTTAATTCACCGCACCACCAACAAATAAAAATATTATTACAAATAGTACATTTCCCTTTATCGAACATATTTATTTTACCACCAAATTTCCACGAAGAGAAATACCTCTGTAATATTTTTCGTTGCTAGTAGCCCCACAAATGCATAACTCATGGTTCGCGTATACACGCAAGAATAATAAAAAATTACAAGATTCATTTTCATCGTGTTAACTCACTCTCCACATCCCTCGCGTACCAAACACCAGAGCGACTCTCTCTCTCTCTCTCTCTCTCTACGCAGGCCCCTCCGCATGAATACAGAATGCAAAGCACTTCAAAAGCGGCGCACAACCGCCGGCAGCCGCTTGTACACGCTCGCGTAAGTATTTAAATTAACGAACGAAATAAACGGCTATCTCTCTCTTTCTCTTTTCGCGCAACGTTACAGCGCATCTCCATGAAAATGGAAAAATATAGCAGTGAAAAGCGGGTCATAACCTGCGCGCGTATTCTCTACACTCTCCTCTATATATATATATACAGAGAAAGTGACATCAGGTATTCATAGAACCGAATTATCTTCAAAATTCGTCCCAATATCTTGGACTATACATACACGCTCGACTTTTAAATTTCAATTACGCCATTGTCAGTATAGTATATATATATAACTCGTTCGAACCGTTGCTGCCTCTCTTTGTTCCCCTTTTAATCTTGCGAACGAACGAACGAACGAACGTACCCTGCGGGCGTTTTTCCGGCGCGCGTCAGCTTGCCGTGTATATATATACGTGCGTGCGTGTGCATATATAATAAGCGACATCGTTGCGGCGCGACTCGCGAGTTTCGCATTCCGCGGTCACCCTATACCTACGATATATCCCTTTGAGGTTGGGCGAATACGTGTGTATATGTTATATGGCTATGTATATATGTGTGGGTGTGTATGGTTTTGGTAGGCAACTACCGACGCTTTTTGCATGCCTCGATTTTCTCTCGAGATGCGCACTTGGCGTGCTTTGGGTTCTGTTCTTTTTTGTTCCTGGTAATGCATGAAGTAGGTAGGAAAATTTGCTTTATGGAGTATCAAGTTGTTGCGCTGTTGGGCGAGTTGGTTAAGAGTTTAGAAGTAATTTTTATGAGGCTTGAGAGTGGAATAGTATATATAGGTTCTCGTGGAAAAGTACTTGCTCTTTTAAAACTGACTTGTTTGTGTTAAGTAGATATGTTGGTTTATGAGAGGTAATGGGTGAAAGTAGTTTTTATTTCGAAAAAATTATGGTAATATATTATGGTATTATTGTATTATTGAAAATTTAACTTAAAATGAATCTTTTTAGTATTTACAACGTGAAGAAGTTCATAGTTTCGTAAGATCTGGTAACATAAGGCAGCCATAAAAGTCAAAGTAGAAAGAACGTAGATTCGATCAGGCATGGCCGAAGCACATTCAAATTCTTCTTTGAAACTTAAACTTTTCAACTTCCACCGTGAAATTTTGAAAATTCTTCCTATTCAAACTTCAGGATTCTTCCTTTCAATAGTAATACTTACATTCTATCGATACCTTCGTAACGACATTACAATTCAACCAATCAACCTCATTAAATCGCTAAATACATTGGTATATTTTCTTTGATCGATATAACACATTTCAATTTCATTAATCCAATTTTTATAAACCACCGAAATACCGTATTTTCAGCTTCCAACATGTCAAAGGGAAACCTCATATAATCTGGCCGCGTTACAGAAATTGGATTCGTATACGAATTGTCGCGCGTTGATCCGTAATCCATTATTAAATTGTCAGAATGAAGCGCAAACGCGCGAGAAGATAAAAGAAAAGTCATGATTAATTTTCGGGTAACGCGAGTATAATAATAACGGACCACCACTTATTGTGTTTAATCGGCCGACTATATTGATACAAGCGAACTAATTTCGTACGCATTGTTTTGTTAATACTTTGATAGAATGATGAAGAGCGAATTATTGCGGTGACCGCTCACGCGTTTATTATTTTTATATAAATCGTGAGTATAGCGAAAGTTGGAGTAAGGGATGCATGTTATTTCCGATGAATGCGAAAGTTTCATTGGCTTTTAGAGCTTACTGAATTATGTTATTTTGGAATACACATAGTTGAGGTATTAATATGGTTTATATAGAAATAATATCGCGATTGTAGGTCGCGGGAAAACAATTATATTTTGAGCATTCTAATATATCCGTTACATATTAGCAACGGTTTAATATAAACGACTGACGGAATGAAAATTGGTTTGAAAAAGAAGCAGCATGATAAATTCCAGAGCCGAGATTGCTTTTTATACAAGATGACATAAACCGTAGGATACGAACTACGTACATATGTAGACCTACATAAGAGATAAATTAAATCTCACATTTTTATTCTGTATAGATACCCGTGATTTATGCAAGTACGGTATAGAAATCCAAAGGTAAAATTCATTCATATATACATGTATTATTATTCGATATACAATACACTACACTCGTACAAAATACCACTTGATATGCTTTAATATAAAAAATTAATTTCACATTGCACACAAACATGTTTATTTAATTGACTCTATCACGGCATATAATGTTCTCTACCTGGAAACCTCTTAGACCAACTTCAGAAAAAAGCTCATACCTATGTACCCTACAAAATACTAGACCACTTCCTTCTCACCCATCCGCTCCTCTCTTTCCTATTCCTCTCTATATATATCCCACTTCGAAATAGCCGAACAAAGACTGACGCTTCATCTCGCACACAACGAGGCCGTGATTAAGAATCCTCCAACCGCGTATATATACAAAAAAAAAACTAGAAAGATCACTGCCCTCGCGACCCGAATTTGCGCACGTATCGTATACACGCAATCACTGTTGTGTATAACCCCGCGTGTACATATCCTGATCTCCCCCCAGTACGACCCTTAAGTCTCGCGGTCAATCTCGCCTTGCTCATATTTATACCGCTGTAATTCTCAACCTACGTACATCTCCAGTCGATACGCGTATATGTAAGCTCGAAACGCGAGAAGATGTAGTATAGAACACGTATGTGCGTGCGTAAAAAGAAAAAGAGGAAGGGAGCGAGAAGTACGCAGAGGGGTTCTTTTCGTAGGTTGGCAATTATATAGCAAGCTCTTTGTTTTGCTATAGGCGAGATGGTTTGGATTTCCTTTAGGTGGAGCGTACGATGCACGAGGGACGAGTTTTTAAGGACGAGGTTGAATAAGAGAGATGGAGTGGAGAGAGGTGAATCGGAGAAAATTAATGGGCGAGGTTGACGCAGGTCTGTGAGAGACTACGCCGAAAGGTTTAGCACGTATACGTTCGCTGCGTTTTGCAGAAAAATGCCGACTTTTATTGACTTTGGTGTTGTTTCATTTTTTTTTTGTTTACTTTTTGTTCGGTTGTGTCGGTTCTTTAAAGCGAACATGAGTTGTGTGTTAAAATGCTAGTGAATTCTTTGCTACTCTATCTTATTTAAATTTGACAACAAATAAATAACCTGACGTTTGTTTTATTCAGTACAATATTATACTAAACAGAATGCGAATAAAAGAGTATAGCAGCGCTTTTAACGGTCAATTCGGGTTACGTTTTTTCTTTTACCATGAAAAATGAACTATTTCGTTATGTTTATCTGTTGATACATATTACATACATTTATTTTATTTAACAATAAGTTGATGCTTTTGTATTATCTCTATTGTCGTGCTGTTAAAATGCATATAACATTTTTTATTGTTTTATCTTGCCGCGTCTTTCTTTACACCGCGTTGCACCGAATAATCTAATCTAAGCGGGACTTTCGTCTCATCGACGCGAGAAAGTGGCGCTATAAAAAGTTAGTATATAGACCCCCCGATAAAACAGAATTAATTTCTCCTGTTAAAATCTTAATTTTCCAAAATGCTTTTGAAAAATAAAAGCTTCTTTAATTATCTTCCTAAACTTTTTTATTTATACCTACAATACATTTCAACTTTTTCCAAACTTTTACGAACTCAACGTAACAATATATTTAATTACCGCACGTGACAACAAACAATGCCCCTTCGGCACTTATACAAAACAAATTAACTGAACCCACTATAAATAGCAAGCTAACGCTTTTATTAGCTAAAAGCTAATTAAATAATCAATTCTAACGCACGCGACGCTTATGTGTATATACTACGTGGAAAAGCCATTTATTTCGCGAACCTCACGTGCATCGGTCCATATAACAAAAGGTCCGATTACTGGCACAGATGCGTGCGGCATTTGTCTGCATCCATCGTGGTGTACGCCAGAGAAATAAGTTTCTCCAGTCGACGGCCCGGTTACTGTATCTAACAGTTCATCGGTTTCTGATGGATGTGTCCGTTGGTACATATATATATACATATTGTACAACCTTTCGCGTGCGGTTCATCGATAACTTTGCGAGCTATGAAACTTTTAAATTGAGATAAAGTTATATATTTTCTTTATATACGCATCGCTGAATGTATCGGCATTTTCTATATTAAATAATCACTATATGCACTCGCGTTAATTGTTACAATAGCCTTTTTTGTTCGGATATAGTTAAAATTTTATTAGAATAATAATTAAGAACGATAAACATGTAATATTTATTTGTTACCCACCTAAATTTTTATACCGTTCCTCATAAATTCCGCGTTACGTATTTAAAACCCAATAAAATATTCAATTTAATGCTCCGCGATTTTATTCCCCCGGTCTCTCTTAATTGCTGATAAAATAACCATGTAATCAATTCTCCCTCGTATAGCAGCAACAAAACCAAAGTGACGCCATACAAACTTACTCCCGTAGTCACGATACATCGACCACATACACATACATTATACGTACATTCCGTCGACAACACAGTTCAATAATGCAACTCCCGATAGAAAATAGATCAATTTTAACCGCGACGCCGGCATGTCCCCAAATAAATTAAATTTCCTCTCCTATCCATAATATCGTTTTAATAACTCGCTCGCATCTCGCATGTACACGCGATTCGAAATCACATCGCGAGTCCGAATCATCGTCGTTCCCATTTCACAGAGAGAGAGAGAGTATAGACAACAATCGAATCGCGCGGCCGTCGGAACCTATCACACTACATTCACCCGCACGCTGTGACTATACACGATCGATATGTGATTTCAAGAGATGGACAGACACGCGCCTTCCGAAAACGCATCGGGAGCAGCGTTCGCCATATATATTCGTGTAAGCGAGATAATTGACCAATCCTCCCTTACCGTCGTTGTGTACACCGCATTGGCTTGGATTCTGAGATTAACTGAAGAGAGAGAGATATGACGATGGTGTTGGTTTATTTTTTTTTTTTTTTTTTTTTGGTTGATGGGTCGGGGGATGGTTTATGGAAGCGATTAGGATAAATATTTATAGATGTGGGGGAGGAACGGGATGGATTAGTGTCCGTGTAGGGGATAAATAATAGAGGATGTTGTTGTTGGGTGTTGTAGGTATATGTGTATGATACGATTGTTGTGACGATCATGACGAGGTAGAGATGGTATCAGCCGAAGTACAAGGAATTAAGATAGTATCGCGTATGCAGTGTAACGACGGCTATTAGAGTGTACGCGAAACATTAAGACCTGGGTAAATTTTTTACTAATGTCTGAAAATTTAGTTATAAACGGTCGATTTTCGTAGAAATACTTATACTTATTCTATATCCAGGGAAAATTCAGATTGCAAAATTTAAACGAATATGTATAATCGATGAGATGAAATATATTTTTTAAGAATTATATGAATAACGACGTGAAAATCAAACATTTTTTATGTCAATATAATACATTCACTCGACATCAAACTGATCGGATTTTAATAGTACAGCACTTCAGAGATAACATCGTGAAAATATACGAGATGTACAAAAAGTATACATCTCCGTACAGACAAAATCGAGCGCATCCATTATAAAGCGCGCGGTGCATTATTAAATTGTAACTCCGTTGCCGCGTCGACGCTAACTTTTAATAAATACTTTATCACAAACGAGCTTGTCATTCACAGTGCGCGAAACTCAGCAACGTCCGCACGCGCGAAATCCAATTTTATATATATGTATCCTTATATGGCTGTCGTAGCCAAGCAAAATATTTGTCAGACAAAAAAGTCAAACACTCTCTCATGTATGTATGTATGTACGCATGTTGTTGAAAATTTTCGCGATTGAAATTTATCGAACGAAGTGTGTGTGTGTGTGCGATGGGAAGAAGAGGATACATTAGACGGGCGCGGTGTACGGCAAATATTTAACGTCAGGAATTGATAATATACTGTTTGCGGATGAACTCGATACGCGCTCGCACGTGCAACGATGTGAAAGATGCGTTCCACGGTTCTTAACGAACTTTAATCTTCCCGCGGCTCGGGTTTCCTTTCTTCCTCCCCTATATAGCGTGTACAATAAGAAGGGAACCAAAAGAGGGGATGAAATCTTCTTTTCATTTTTGGATCGTCGATGTGTTACGCTAAATAATGGTACACATGGATTCTTATATTTTCTATATCGCGGATGTTTGTTCGGAGATTAGATGCGTTTATATATATTTGCTTCTTATTATAGGGGTCGGTTATTTTTCATTTTATGGATTACGACTAAACAATTGTATCGATTTACATTCGGCACCGCGCGATGTTTACCAGATTACAGTAAGATAATTAAATAACAAGCGCACAATCTTGAGTCACGTATATAAAGTTACTAAAATTACACGGCAATACGCTTTCTACGGTGGCACTCAAGCTTACAAAGTACCTATAAGAGGGTAAAAAAGAAAGAATAAAACCTTCCGCGGGTCTTTTCGCCTGACTGATATACCCCAGTTCGTTATAACTTTTATTTCAATGAGAGCTGCACAATCTTATCCTCACTGTTCCATTGTTGCATATACCCAGTTGCCGCGGGACGAGCACATTATACGTATATAATTTCAAGTACATATAACACTTGATACTACAGTAGTATAACCGCGATGTATATATATATATGTATACCAGCGCAAGCTATACTCGTTTCCAAAGTTTATACTTCCAGCTGTTGAAGCGGCGCCGGCGTTGTTTCCTCGCTTCCGCGTTGATAAATATATTACCGACGACGAAGGTCACGGATTTGTATACATATATATATATATAAAACTATATACTATCCTACTATATATATATATATATATATATATATATATATATGTATAAGTGTAAACGAGAACGTATAATATACTTAAACGGGCGTTTGCGAAATATCATATTTGGATGGGAAAAGTTGTGTAAGGCGGGAGGATTATGTTTTGCAGCGACAGTTACGAAAAGACGAGAGGAGATTGCAATTAAAACGAGCGTAGAATATATATATATAGATATATAAACTCACTTTATTGCTCACAATCTTAAGTTTAACGAAAACTTGGCATACTGTGAATTTTTAATAGGCTCGTTTAACGGACAACAAATGTTTTGTGGATACCTGGAAAGTTGCTGTGGATGAATAGAAGATCACGTCTATGTGAGGTCTTTATTAAAATTGCAAAAGAGTCTGCTTGATTGTTTCGATCGACGCGATATTTCACTATAGCGCCACAACGTTTCGTGTGTATGCATATATGGCAATCGATATAGAAGAAGTGATGGAACCAAGCTTTTAGTCCGACATAGATGGAATATTCGAACGCGCGAGAATGCGAGTTATATAATTCGAGCGTGTGATAACGAAAAAAAATGGAGCGAATATAGATTCTTCTTTTTTTTTTATTGAAGAACACTGACGGAGATGAAGTTGTTTTCGTGAAAATATTCGACCGAAAGAGGTTTAAAAGAGCTGAGCTGTTCTTAAAATTGTTTCGAGAACTATAAAATCCATTTGAATTCATAGAAAGTCATAATAAAATAATAACATTTATTTGTTACATTAGAGGTGCGATGTTGAAGTTCGCACTTTCGTTCCATTCAAATTATACTTTCGCATTCGCTTATATAGCAAGTTTTAATTAACTTTTCTTGTATAACTACTGTTATAGCTGCTATACCATTTGTTTAGATGCCACAATAAAGTGTTTCAACTTGAATTCAATTTTTCCTTCTACAACGAAATATGTGCTTTTGAAAAAAAAAAAAAAAAATATTCCCTTGCAGTGAAACATCAGTATCTAATGTTCGAAATGCTTCAAAAAAGTTAAAACCCATCTCTAGAAAACCTGCGTACCACTTACACGTGTCTTCCTTCCAACCTGCCGCGTAATTGTAAAAAATCCCACTCCCCCATCGTAATATCTCACACCGTGCCGCCCTATCACTCCTCCAGACAAAAGCCTCTCACTCACTCTCCCTCTCCTTCTCACTCTCCCCTTCTTATTATACACCGCGTCGTTCTCCACCTGGGCACTTTGCAGTTATAGAAATGAAACACTCGTGGTTTCATCTCTCGACTCGACTCCCTCGTGGGAAATTTTCTCTCAGAGACGCACATATATATACGTATTGTTGTATACACACATCTCCCCCATTTCTTCAAGCACAATCGTATATATATACACATACGTGAAATAACAACAGCGCACCACGAAACGTATATATAATATATGAAAGCGCAGAGACCGCACCGAAAGAAAAATACCGAAAGATTCCGAGCGTCGAAGAGAAGAACGTCGTTTCAGCTGCGCGACGGCCGGCGTTTACGAGCTGCCACCAGTTGATCGTTTCGCGTGTGTGTCGTCGACGCCGGTGCGCGCCTCGCAATTTTCGCGTTTCCCTACGTTTGCGTCCGAATGTATATATGTATTTGAGGACGATACGAGAGGGATTACGACGAAATGAAGCACTTCGTGTCATTTTTATGGATTATAAGCTACGCGTGCGTTGGGAGATTTTCGTTAAGATATTGGAGAGCTGAAAGCGCGAATGACGATGAAAAGTCGCCTGTGGAGAGATTCGATTTCGCGGCTATTCAGGTGGATTTTGGTTGGATAGTATATAGTTGTTGAACTCGCATAATGTATTCATTAGATGCAAAGTGTTTGCTTTGTGTATGCTATTCTATATAGCTTCTATGGAATATCTATCTAAAGTATTATAGAAAAGATGGTATAAAAGCGTTTGTTCCGCAAGAATAAAGCTTTAATTTTAAATAATATAAAGAAAGTTATATGCTTTATGTTAATAACAAGTCGAGTTTTGTGATATCAACTTGAGAATTTTTATCATTTTATTTATAAACGAATCTTAAAATAATGGTAAGAGTATATAAAAAATGCATAAATTTTGTAATCGAAAAATACATCTCGTAATAATGAAAAAATTCTTTCTATATATTCAAATTCGATTTTTTAAAGTTAATCATAATAAAATGAAATTTGCTACTGAATATCTAATCGAAATATGGATTTTGAAATTTCACTTAACGCCCAATAAAACCAAAAATACTGTTTTATAGCAAAATTAGTGTTTAATTTTTACACGCGGATAAATTCAGTAGTGGCCGTAGGAGCTATCCCGTCTATATAGAAATCCTCGGCGCCGAGACTATTTTAAGAACACACTATAATTTAAGTAAGGATATACAGTTACGAGCGCTCGCTGTGTATAGTTATACGATATAGAGTTGCAACGAGCGCATTTTACGGCTAAACTCACCAATTTCTCGGTCTTTTTTTTTTTGATAAAACGAAAGTTTTTCATTCTACTTAAGTTTCATGACGCCCGTTACAACGAAGCGCAAAACTACATCGAAATTGCAGAAACAATCGAGAGAGAAAGAAAAAGCTCACGAGACACTGTATACAAAAAATACCCTTACCACTGTACAGACAAATATCATCGAGTGCTATATCCTCTTCTTATACGGTTCTCGAGTGATCGGCAAACGTCGAGGAGAAAAGAACACGACGACAGCTTATACGAACCTCGTTTTTCGGCCAAAGCCCCGTGTTACGATCGCGAGTTATGCTATATAACTCGAGAGGGGGCAGAGAGATATAAAGAGCAAAGAGAGAGGGGGGCACATACATGCCGACGATGTCCCGTCAAAATTAAATCGAGCTACTGGCTCCAACTTTTATCGTGTGCTATGGCTTTTATTATATATATACGCGAGTGCGGAGATCGAGTTTTGCTGCCAGACAGAAAAGAGACTTTCCACAGGATTGCCACTACGATGTGGTGTGTTGTGCAAGCGGGTAGAGAGAGAGAGAGACGAGAGTTTGTTGAGAAGGAATTGTTTGATTCGATAAGCGACGCGCGAGTTGAAAGGCTGCGTGGGGAGTCGCAGAATGAGAGAATTCGCTTGCGAGTCGCGGTCTGAATTTATGTTGCAAGGAATGGTGAAGTTATACTCATGCACGGACTTTGGCTTTTTTTGGGAGGAGTTTGATGGCAGTTGTTTGTAGAATTTTGATAGATGTAGATGAAGTCATAGTGTATGTATAGCAAATTTAGGGAGTACATTGTTTTTGATTGTAGTTATTTTGATAAAAGTGTTGGTGAGATAATGTATATGAAAAATGTAGAATTAATGAGTAAACAATTTAAATATAAATTTTTATGGATATTTTGTAAAGAGAATGTTTTTGGTAGGAATTTTTAAAAAACATGGTTTCACTTTCAAATATATTGTACATAATATTTCGCTAACTAACTTTTAACTGAAAGTGCGGCACGCAAAGTGCCAGCATATTGCTCTTCTCCTTTTACTTCATATAGCCTTTGAAATTCATTTTTAAAAGTGATGTAGAAAATTTTTAATAACAATAAAATATTAACGTTATTGTTTTAAAATATTGTAATATTTTTCATAAATCTACATGTAAATTAAAAAAAAAAAGTAAATAAATAAAAATAAAGTAAACCAAAGATTTCAATTAAAAATACCGGAAGTAATATTAACAAACGAAACGTTTGATTATAGACTAAAGTTTCTGAAGCCATCGATTATATTCAATACTTATTATTACTTGATCGAACCAAATACAAATATTTTTATGAAACTTCTTCGCTAAACTGAGCTTCGTTTGTTTGACTTTCCGAAGGTAGAAGGACTTTTCCATTACGATATCCTTCTAAATTTGCCCAAAACCAATAGCCTTTAAGTAAAACGTTTGAATAAGAGCATTTATTAACTCATCGAACCGTAGAACAAAGGGGCAGTCAATATTTAACTATGGATATAAAAACGATATAAATGCAAATAAAAACCTATATTAAAAATCATTCTATAATAAAAACCAGTATATACATGCCAGGAAATTGAACGTAAAGTTTCGTCGTAAAATAAAACTATATATATCTATACACCATCAGGTGAGTTGCAACTTGGAATTTTCTGAAATAAAAAAAAAAACCAAACAACTCCTTCTACCATAAACCCAATTGTAAAATAAACAAAAAAATTCGTTTTTCTAACTTAAAAAGAATCCATATTACATTCCAAACAAACTCAACATCCTTTTACACCTGTAACCCCAATTTGCATTAATATCAATTACATCATTACACAAGATCCCCCCGATAAGTGCTTCGACCCCGCAATCCCTTTATCATCCTTTATCCCCATCCTCAAAATCACTTACGAACGCGGATCCACTTTCAACTCCCTCCTCCTCATTTGTCGCCTCATCGCCTCGCGTCTCTGCTACGAGCGCAAACCTCATCATCCTCGAGAGCGTTATTAAGTAACGCGCAGCTCTAATGCCCCCTCGGCCTCGTAATAATATATATATATATATATATATATATCCGTGCGCGACCGATTTACCTAGTGGCTTTCATTTAAATAGCACCGCCACCACCACTATACTTCACGGTACAACAGCCCCGCGAGTTCTTATTCTTTTTATCCGATTGCGCATCAGGCGCAATTGTTCTCGGCTTTGGATCTCGCTCTTTTTCCTCGACGCCGCGCGGATTCTGTCGCTCCATTATACAAGTAGTTAAATATATATATATATATATATATTAATTCTCGAGGTGGAGCTGTTTTATATACCTTTTAGAAAGTTCGGTCGCTGTCCTATTTCTAGAGTCTCGGAACCGAGAGAGAGGTCGACGATTCGTATATAGGGACTGGCGTGCGGCGCAACAGGCGAAACTTTTGATTATCGAAGTTCTTGAGAAAGCATTAATTGTGCGTTTCGGAGATTGTTTATTTTCATGGGGAGGCTTTGCAGTTGTGTTAAAGTAGAATAATTAATAGTGAAATAGTTGATTTTTGAAAATTTATAGAAAATTAAACTTTCCAGTTACAAAAATTTTTAATTCTAACACTTGGGCATATTAATCTGTCTTATTTTGAATAGTAAAAAAAAATAACCCTATAAATAAAAGCTAAACGTATCTGCACTAAAAGGTTGTATAAAGCTTTTATACTACCAAGTTTCCAAAAGGTTAATTTTATTAAAGTTATCTGAATTTTCAAAATTCAACACAAAAGCAGAACAACTTTATACAGCTATCAAACTGCACGTCACTATATTTAAAATCCTTATTTAAAATAAAATGTCAAATAAAAAAATTAATTTTTCACACTGTCTTAATAAAACACTTTAATAAACCAATAATTCATACACATCTTTCGTATATAATCGAAACTTTTCAAAACAACAAAACCTCCCCATAATTCCTTTCAAAACATAATCAACTTCCCCTTCCCCTAATCTATCCATATACACCACTCTCCCACATAAAACAAAAAAAAACTTATTCACATACACCGCACAAACCCTTCCCCTTCAACAAAATATCCATTCGCATGACACCTACCTTCAGCGTGCACCTGTAGCTTCCTTCCTTCCTTCTCCTCTCACGTGGGTTTCTCCCGTACGGACCTCTGCAACGGTTTTCCAGCAGACAACCTCGCACACCAGCAGACAACAGATGTATTATATCCGCAGCTAAGTTGTTCTTCCTCCTCAATCGTATAGATCAGTTTCCTAGTATAGCGTTATATGATATACAATGATGTGGCGATGCTATGTTATACACGTGTGTGTGTATGGCTTCGTATACACGTATATGTATATAAATATATGTTGTGGTGATGCGACGCAGCAGGGGCAAGAGATGAGAGTGTGCGCGGCGCTCGGTGCGATTGCGTTTATATAAGCGCGCCGCGCGGCTACGAGGACGCGCGCACGCGAACTAACCGAGAGCTACCCACGCGCTCGACATCCCATTGGCCGCGGGGCTGGTACTAAGTGTATATATGTGTGTGTGTGTGTGTGTATAGGGGTGAAGAAGGAGGAGGTAAAAGTGGTGGTAGTGCTGCTGTTGCTGATGGTGGTGGTGGAAGGGAGATCGGTGGTTGCTGCTGCTGCTGCTGTTGCTGCTGCTGTCTGTCTGTCTGTCATCGGTGTGCGTATACCAAGAACGAGGATATGTATATATATATGTTAGACGCGTGTGTGATGATGATATTGATTGAATTAGCGGGATAGTCGAAGCATTGTGACGAAGAGGGTATGAGAGTGCAAGACGGTGCACGTGGAGAGAAGAAGGAAGAAGAGGAGGAGCATACGGAAATGAGGTTGCGAGCAGATTAGAGAGTAATTTTTCTTATACGTGTGATTTTGTATAGGGATATTTGAAAAGCTTTTAGGATATAGACATGTCGAGAGTTGCACTTTTTTTTTAAATTATTGTGGTTTACGGTATCTGTAATAGAATTTGTTTAATTTTTAACGGACTGACAGATTGAGTATAAATAAAGTTATACGCGTTTAAAAAATATTTCATCTCATGGTTTCAATTATATGTGTATATAGGTCATAAATTTTGTAAAATTTTTCAGCGTTACAGTAAATTAATTAAAAGAAGCTGAATACATTTTCCAATAACATATTCATTTTGAAATATATACCCGATCTCTTGATCAAATAAAATTAATATATTTTTAAAATGTTCGAACATGAAGCTAAAAAATCAATAGTTTATTAAATATTTTATCAAATTCTTTTTTTTTCTTAGTTCAATAATAGTTGATAGCCCCATAATATTTATTTGAATAGAAAACAGGCGAAAATAGGGTAATACATCGTTAAATAATGTCACAATTAAATAACGAGAATACGTATTGTTATGAATTTAACCGTATGAGTATTCTTTAAGGTATGACGTTACACAACACGACGTCAGAAATATCTTAGAATGCCGTTACTGTGTATGATTTTGGCTTGATGGAAATTTGAAAAATTTTCATGAAGCATAGTCTAAAAAAAGATGCTTTATCTCGTGTATGTAACCGATTTAAATATTTTTGATCGCTATCAGTACTGAATCGCCATACTTTGCATTTATTTTGTGTCTTTCTTTTTTCTTCATTTTCTTCGAGCTCCTCAGGAACTGTAAATGTGCGTCAGACTGGGTAAATATATAGCAAGAAAGGCTGGTACCAAGAAAGACGTAAAGACGCGTTTGAGATTCTTTGGATTGTATACATTTTGGATTCCTTTATCAAATTCCCTAGAAATTTTTTTTTCTATTTTTCCACTTGCAATTACTTTTTGTCACTTTTTTCTCTCTCCTCTCAAGTAAACCATCACGAAATTAATACTCAATAACATACACGAGAAAATTGTAAAAAAAAATATCGCAACAACTTTAAGAAAACAAGTTTTCTCTCTCTCTCTCTTTTTCACCACATTCCCAAAACATTGCCATGAAAACCTCACCCCATTCACACCCGGCGAAATTCGCCGACAAGCCCTAATTACTCTCCGCAGCTTGCCACTACGAATTCATTACCCAGAAACACGTTCCCCCACTCACACTCACACACATATGTGTACATACCCACATAAGCATCATCTATCGCACCACACAGAGATATATATATATATCTTCGTTCGTCTGCACCGCGGCCTTTTCACTGCATGCGACTTTCTTTTCCCCTTTTTGCCTCAAGTTGGCAGTGCGAATCGAGTCGGCGTAGACCGAGAAACTATATATACGAACTTTTAATAGCAAGTCCTTACAGAACATCGCCGAGGCTTTCAATGCTGCAAGTGCCACGGAGTATAAGAGAGGGAGCGAGAGAAGCGTGGGCCGATGTATACTGTTTTAGAGTGTAATTCATGCCATTGGCACGAGTGCGATAAACAAGAAGAGGAGGGCGAGAAAAAGGAAAAGAGACGTTGCTGTAGCTTTTTCCAGTACGCGAGTCTTAATTCCGTAATGAATAAATGCGTTGCCTTTTTGCGGTATACGGTTATAAAGTCGAGATATATAAGTAGTAGTAGGGGAATGAGAGAGCCAGACGCGTATATATATATATAAAAAAGTTATTGAATTGCAGCATTGTTTCGCGTGGTAAGATGTTAAGGTGCGGTAATTCGCGAACTGTGATAATTATTCTTTAGAGGGAAATAACTTTGGATCATCTTGATTAAGAAAATAAATAAAAGTATACGTGCTAACGTACGTCATACCGGATGTATATTAGGGTGTCCCTTATTTCCCAATATTTTTTTTTTCAACGTGCCGCCCCCTAGATCTTTTATTTATGCTA